>OZ022513.1:66886691-67150355 GCA_963989385.1 Ctena decussata
TGATGGCTGATTGTATTGACAGTAATGATGGCTGATGGTACTGACAGTAATGATGGCTGATGGAAATGACAGTAATGATGGCTGATGGTAATAACGGTCATGACGGCCGATGGTTTTGACAGTAATGATGACTGATGGTATTGACAGTAACGATGGCTGATGGTATTGACAGTAATGATGGCTGGTGGTAATAACAGTACTGATGGCTGATGGTAATGACTAGTAACGATGGCTGATGGTATTGACAGTAATGATGGCTGATGGTATTGACAGTAATGATGGCTGACGGTAATGACAGTAATGATGGCTGACGGTAATGACAGTAATGATGGCTGATGGTAATGACTGTAATGATAACTGATGGTAATGACAGTAATGATGGCTTATAGCGATGACTGCAAGGGTTGAATGAAAATGAAAGAACCCGAAACCGCTATGTCAGCACGCTTGCGTTTAATCCGAGAGAGAGAGAGAGAGAGAGAGAGTTGGTAAAATGTTTACGTTCATATGTTGAATACCTAGGCAAATACATTAATCAATTAATGGTAAATCAATAAATGAAAAATGTCCAGGTGTGAAATTTATCGCATTTTGATTTGTTCATTTGAAAGTGTATTTGAGCATACCAGAAAATTAATTGAACTTTCCTATTTTCACCTCAATAACACGGAAGATAAACCACAAAACAAATATTTAGTTATAGTTAGACCGTCTTAAGTGGGTGAACGAAATATGTAAATATATCATATTGACTTAAGTTATACATTCCTTTTTTTCTCCCATGCTATATGCAATTGTAGCCCAAGTACGAGGGTCCTTGTTTCTAATCATACAGCAAAAAAAAAGAAAAAAAAAAAAAAAAAAAAGAAACTCGCCACGCCCCCTGGCCAGGTGTGGACAGAACTTCTTATTAAACAAAGATGGGAAAATATAATTTCCTTTAAATATTATCATATTCAACTGAAGTACTTATCTGCGCAAAAGGTTCCATATTATTTATCTTATTAGCTTTCCGTAATATTTATTGTTTTCGATTTATCATTGTATATTTGGCCAACTTAAATCTTGTTTAGCCCTTTACACACCTGGTTAACTATGTTTTCAAGGATGCTACGAAACGAAAAAGAGATGGTACGAAACGAAAAAGAGGCATGGTTACCAAACGACCTGATCTTCAGGTCGTTTTGTAATTTTGACTCTTTTTCGTTTCTTAACAGCTTTTTTTCGTTTGAGCCCTTATTTACACGGCAGGGTGCTTTAGATATAACAGGCATCAACTATAGTTGTGCATCGCTTTTGCTGTTGGTGTGCTTTTCGTTTCTTCCATGATCCCAGCAGAAAAACTAGCGTTTCTAGAATATTTTGTCCTGGAAACCTGTCATGGCAGCCCATAGCTAGGGCTACAGCCAACTAATTCAGACTGTTCGAGATGCGATGAAAAAAAAGGAAAAAGAAAGAAAAGAACAACAAGATGAACAAGAAACATGACAGGCAAATCAATAGTATCGCAATTCAGTAACTTAGGCGAAGCTTTACCATACGTTAAAAGTGTGTATTCGAGCAACTTACTTTTCCGAAAAGCTCATATTTTTTCATCCATAAATCCAGATTCAGTCACTGTCACCAGTGACAACAACCAGTTTTCCTTAACTATTTTATGTATTGGCAGAATAAGCTAGAAAATCGGATAAAATGTAATGATCCAGTGTGATCGTGGCACAATCAGAAGTGTGGTCAGAAAAATAAGCCTCTAGTCATATGCGATCAGCAAATACTCTGATCAGCCTGCATATGTGCAGGCTGATCAGAGTATCTGCTGATCGCTTTACAGGTTCTCATTATATTGTAATTAGTAGATTTAACTTTGAGCATAAACAGACCAATCTGGTTAATCTGACTTTGCTGGTTAACTCTACTGTACTGCTAAGGTATGTTTCCCTGGCCGCGCAGTGGAGATCCTGATTAATTAGTTTAGTTAATGGAAAAAATTGTGACATATGCTGCTGTGTTTAATATTTCACCATGAATATTCTATTATTTATGATGCCATTGTGAATCCCTTCTGGCCGATTATTGTTTCCGATAATCGATTCTCAGAAAATCGACAGTATCTGAATAGATACGTCATTAAAGCCGGCACATTTTTGCAGTGTGAGAAACCAACTGTTGCACGTTTCTGAGCTCCAGGAGCGAGCATTTGCAGATAATTCTGGAACATTTCTCCTCTGATTCTATCTAAGACGATATGCATCATATGTCATAACATATTTTATGGAAAATTAACATAAAATCCGAAAACTAGACATTAATGTTCTCCTTATTGAAGCTGAAGCTCGTCGTCACTCGATACGTTTACGCTACAACGACCTGTGTTATCTGGTAAAATAAAGTGGTCAAAGGCCAAAAAAAAAAAAAAAATACCACAAAATATTATAATAATCCATACATACTCGTTGACTTCAGCGCCATTCATAAAATGTGCACCCATAAAACAATGCATGGAATGTTTAGCGTAGTTTCGACTTGGTACCACCCACTCAGCATTATTGCATGACAGCCTGCCTCTAAAGTAGTTAAAACCCTTCTCTATATCTCTATATCAAAACCCCTTCCCTATATCAATTTTGATAAACATTTAAATCATATAGCTTACACGTCGATGATAATCGAACAATGGACCCGCCAGTTGGAGACTGAATCTTAACATGCAACAGGGTCATTTGCAACGCCGAAAGTAAAACGATGATCTTAGCGAAAGATTATAAAACGGTTATCGATAGCACATATGGCGGAAACACTAAATGGTCACGAGTCCCAAGTCACGAAATTATTAATTCATGGGTGTAAACAGTGCCTTGACCTTATGTTTGACATCTATGGAGACCCGTCGCCAAAAAAAAAAAAAGGAAAAAAAAAAAAAAAAAAAAAAAAAACACGTTAAGATGAATGGCTATATACTTTTACCGAAGACAACTCTGTCATTTTCATTTTTGGCCCTTCTCTAAGGGGATCAACTCTTACAGGAAAGAATTTGCTCTCAAGAAAGCTCTTTTGAAAGGGCAACGTCGCCCGGGTAAGAAAGACAGAAAGTCATTAAGTTGTTTCCATTTGTCAAAATGGCTGAAAAAGATGGCTTGTCCCCATACACCTTAATCCATCTACAAACTCATTCTCGCATCAGCCTTGCATACGCAGTTAGTCCAAAAAGTTGCGAACACTGAATTTAAAACTGAAAAGCCATCCAAAGCAAAAAAAAATGTGTTTAATCGCTAGGAACATATATAATTAACTTACAGTTCACTAATTGTTTACAAAATTTTGAGCCGCGACACGAGAAACCCAACAAAGTGGTTGTGCGCCCAGCGCAGACTCATCAGCCTGGGCATCCGCCCAGTCTGATCAGAGTCTTCGCTGTCCGCATGGAGCTAGCTTAGACTCTTAGCTACCCTTTAAGCGCAAAACGAGGACTCTGAGCGAACTGGGTGGCTGCCCCGGCTGATCTGAGTCTTCGCTGGGCGCAGAACCACATTGTTGGTTATCTCGTGCCGCGGCTCATTAATGCTTTCTATTGATATAAACTTACCATCGTAAGAGGATCCGGAAGAAGATGTGCATGTCGACGTTGTCAGGCTTCCCCTTCTTGACCTGGAATATAAGATTAAAGAAATTACATACGCACTCGAACATAAAAACTGATTGTTAGTTTTCCGTTACCTCTTACGAATGAGAAGGATTGCCTTTATTGTTTTCTTGCAGCGTTACAGTGTTGAAATAGGAGACACAAACTTGCCGTCGAGGAAGGGAGGTGGAAGAATAGCACAGACAAAACTATGTACCAGCTGGTTTATGATACAGAGGCATATGCTGATGTGATAAACATTGTTTTCGACGAACATTTAAAAAATGAAAGAGCAGACGTTGGGATTGAGGAGTATATAAAACGTTTTATGGAGATATATAGCCATGAAACATGTTTAGCTTGTATTACAACGATTCCAGTATTATTGTCAACTGTATGCACCTTAATACTCGCCGGAAAGATATTATGGAAACTCTTCTTTATATATTTAAATACTGTTATACTGATTCCTTGAATGGAGTTGGAGTGGAAGGGACGTTAGTATTGTTGTTTCGAAAGTTGCTCTGGGTGCAGTTCATAAGAAAGTCAAACTTGTTTTTAACATTGAAACTCCGACTTTCACATATGACTGATAAATGTATGATTGATAATCCTAGCCACTTGAAATCAATCTGGTGTGAAAATAATATTTGACATTCAGTAAATCCAATATATACTCAATCTGTTTACACCAAATCCTATGTTAAACAATTCACCTTTGTTTGCTGAGGTTTTGTTTACCAACGATGGACTTACCCGATAAGTTAGATTTATCAAACTTACGTTACTGATTTGGGAACTCTTAAAAGAAGTGGATTGATTTTCAGAAAATTAATCCGCGTGCAATAACGGCTCGACTGGACCTTTAAGACTTGAAATTGAAGATTATTACTTAAAACTTAAGCACATTATGGCGATACCACAATTTGTACAAATATACTTATGGTATTATATATACTTTAATATCGAAGTTCCCACACTGTTGAAGATATCAGTGTCAAAATATAATGTCAGAAACAGTTTAGACAATTCATAATAAAGTTACAAAATGAGATTAAAATGGTTATCCTGGTAAGGACTAAAGTCCACAAGCGTCAAAAACGGATAAAATTTAATTCTATATGGGCATATATCAAAATTAGGCTTGCAGTACCTTAGGATTCCATTTATATTTTGCACGGTGCAATATATAAATGAAAATTTTATGTAATGACAACGCAACGGTCACGAAAGTAATAAAAAGAGCATTGTACAGTATTTTTTGTATAAAATTCAAGGATATGTTCTAGCATTTTATTCACGCTCTGACAAAGAATAAAGTGCAAATACTTTGCTGACCTGAAAGTAACTGTTCATATGGTGTTGCTGTTTAGAGGCGACAATGTCATCACAAACTCAAAATACTCACGTTTATGTACAAAATTTTTGTTATTGCAGTCTGGAATACAGGTTTAAATAAGTCCCTGGACTTTCACTTGAATCCTATGTGTATGATTATTGTGTTTTTTGTGCTTGTGTTTGTCGTGCTTTTTATATACATGTATAATTTTTTATACGAATAAAATAATGTTTAAACCAAACTCAAAAGAAACAAGCTCAAAAGTTACATACACCCGAATCACTATATAACGCAAGAGTTGGTCTTCACGTGTTATCATAAATGCATTACTTAATTGGTGTTGTATATATAGAAGGTTGTATTATAAGCTAGAGGAAACAGTATATTAGCTGTGTCTGAGAAACTTGGCTCTTGCCAACCCGAGCTCTTGCAAAATTTGGACAGTTCTTCCAGAAAAAGATTAAACTGCGGAAGACTACCTACATTGCATATGGCTTTTGCCAACAAAAAACATAGCTTCGGTCACCTAAGTTCGATAACGTTTCGAACATTTTTGGATATTTTGCTAACATGGGGTAAATTATACTTGCCGGTAAAAAGTGGTCAAAGTACCAAAATCATGAAGTTGTAGAAACATTGAGATATCCGAAATATTTAGATAAACAGACATGAACCCAGATCAGTCCAAATTAACCTTAATATCTCTTTAATCAGTTTGATGATGACTGCCCTTTTAACGAGAAACGTTTGATATATATTTTATACTAAGTCAACTTTATGTGACACTGTAATCATCCCCGGTGTTTATTGTGAACTCTTTCATTAGCTTTGTGATAATACGAGAGAAACAGATTAGCTTCATCACGCCACCTGATGTTGGCTGGCAATCAATAATACCGGGCTGATTGTAGAGATATCAGAATTGTCGCAGGAACTATATACAGCTGTTCATCCACAAGTGGTGAGAGAAACGGATACAGATTCCGACAGCTGTTTTCAGAAAGATGTTCAGATATGCAGAATGAAAAGATAGGCAATGACCAAGAACTAATACAATCAGGGGCCGTATTTATAAAACGACTTAAGTGGTTGCTATGCTGTTGCTAAGGCTAAATTTCTTTGAAGAAGATTCCCTACAACTATGAAATTTGCTCTGGAGGAACAGTCTTACAAAGAATGTTCCTCCTGAGCAAATTTCATAGTTGTAGGGAATCTCCTTTATCGATATTTAGCCTTAGCAACCGCATAGCAACGGCTTAAGTCGTTTTATGAATACGGCCCATGATCCCATGTCCAGCTCTCAAAACCAAAAGGGAAAGAAGTATATGCATACTGACAAAAGTTTACGAAAGATACCACGGTAAACCTAATGACCAGCTCTTTACGAAACAGGTGGTCATTCAGCTACCCAAACTGAAAACTTTAGTAACATCTATGTTTTAGATTACAATACAAAACAGAAAGTAAAGTGGGCAGCTATACAGGCCAGAAGACAACAGACAAGAGGACATATTATAAGTACACGTAACATAAAGGAACCATAACAGAAGTACCGCCTTGGAACGGTCAGTAATAGAATACTGGGGGCTATAAACTAGTTTTACTGAAAGTGCTCTAAACAATCACGAACACTCGTGCGATGTAGCAGTCCATAGAACGACATGGTTGCCAATCTTCTAACCTTCAAGATCATTTGATTGACCTACGGACTTCAGTAAAGCTATTCCATCACTGTTTTTTCTCATAACTAGATGTACCGATAAAAACAGAAGTCGATTTTTTTTCACCCGCAGAACAGTCGACAGTATTTGGGAGCATGATTAGCAATTGTTAAGCTTTTGACCATCTTCGTCGTGCCCGCTAAGGAATGCCAAAGTCAATTTTGCTTTCAATACAAACAGTTGAAATTGAAAATGATGTAAAATTACATTTGTTTATTCAGATTTTCTACGATATCCCGACTTTAATTTATTTGTGACATTTCAGCGTATAAATCAATTTCACCGATGGAGGCGTTTAGACGACAATGCCGGTCATGTGACAGGCCGCCGGTACCCCGCGGTGACGTGGCCGACAGTTTGATGAACAGGTCAATTTACAAGTTAATTCAACAATTCAAATGCTTTTTATTTGGTTAACAAGGTAGTAATTGGCCGCTAGCCCATCCTCCCCTTGTGAAACATTATATTTATCGCCATATGTCTTCAAAAATGATCAAAAAGTCTCAAAATAAAGCATGTGTCACTTTGTGTCACTGCCCTTGTTCTGCGGCTTACTACTGTTCTGTTAAATGCTTTATTTTCAGTTCACATTTTTGTAAAAGTATCCGAATCCGAGGAACAATTCTGTATACTTACATTCTTGGTGTATTTACTGGAAAGCCTTGTAATAAACCATTGGAACCTAATGTAGTTTACATTCCACTACTACGCATAAAGTATCTACTGCAACAAACATCCTTCTAAAGGCAATGAAAATCTGTTACGGTCAACTGTCAGATCAAACATTCCGTCGAAAAACTGATTTCTTTGATTCAATTATAACTGTATTAACTCCGCTCAGTAAAGGGCGCGGTAACTAGATTTGTGGCGTCATTCTGTGAACCGCTATAGCTAGAAAAGTGACCGCCTCGGAAATCGTTATAATGAAGCTGACAGGTACCGTTATAAATAAATTTTGTGACAACGATCAACTGAGCCGCCGTCTGTGAAGAAAATACTTTGATCCTTTGTCTTTTTATTATTTTGAGATAACGGAACGTTTCTGAATCTCCTCCAACAACGAAATGTTGCAGTAGTTGATTGACCCGTAGTAATTACATTGAGCCACGCGACGTCAATAATGTCAAAATAAACAATGACTCTCTACAGTCTGGTTGGACGTCGGCGACGCCATGACGTCATTCACGCTGTTCCGCTGCTAGCAGAAAAACTGCGTGAACATGTTTTACTGTTTCAATTTTAGCGCTTGTATATGATTTTTCATCGAGGTTTTGATTGAAATGAATGTAAATATAAGCAATAAACTTAATTTTTCTGAGATTTATCGAAGTGTAAACTACATTGGGTCACTAGCAAAGTTTACATGAACCCTTTCGGGGTTCATTCACTTTGCACGTGACCCAATGTAGTTTACACTTCGATAAACCTCAGAAAAATGAAATTCATTCCTTAAGTAATGTGCTGTAGACGTCACGTCTAGCATCTATCAGTGTGTTTTATACTTTGCGATGAGTAACGAGTAGACATATACATGTATAAAACAGGTACAAGCAAGACTTTTGGTTTCAACCCCATGTTATCAAAATCATTAACGTTTCTTCTTTTTCTTTCTTTTTATCTTATTATAAACACAGTTTTTTTAGGCTTGCGTCTGAAGTATTTACTAAGTTATTTAAAGCTGCAAGAATTCATCTGACAACGCGTCACGTGTTGTCATAACTATATCAATAATAATGATAACAACAATAATTGTGCAGTATATACAGAAAAGGCTTTAAAATTGATGTCGCTGTTTCATGACTAATTTTGAGTCGCCCCGATTATCAGGACGGCTCTAATAATAATGATAATTATAATAATTCTAAAATAGTAATAAGTATATATGAAAATAACTATAACAATAAAAACGAGAATATAAATAATTATGCATGCTCAATATTACATTTTGTATGAAATAATATAAACCTAAAACAAACCAATCTTACCATTTAAGATGAAGAATTCAAAGAATGTAACTCCTGAGGAATAACTTCTTTGACTAAATGTAACAATTTATATGCAAACCACAACAAAGTTTTAAGATAAGTTTATTACGGTTAAAAATTGGCGAGATAAACCATGGTAGAAGAATACAATATGTGTATTACCTTTTTGTTGACTTAAATTGGTCACTGAAATTTGTTAAGTCTGCCGTTCAAAATTGCGATAATTCTCATTCAAAATAGAGCTAAATACAACAAAAACTTGCAACAAATTACACATATCTGACAAAACATTAATAATAAATAAGAAGATAATTTCCAAAGGATCAGCAGATTTATTTGTACAGGAAAGAATTTTTGCTAAAATGATATGGCTTTTTATCAAGGGCGTGGATTAGCTTGTCTGCCATGCTGGTTGCTGAAACGACGTTTGACTGTGGTGAAAAAGATTCCCTGCCAAAAAGGAACAAGCTTTATCTAGCCACCTTTTCCACAATGACACATTTTCTTTAGTAGGTTATTTCTGGTCGACCTGTTCCTTCCAGTCTGAGCCAGTTCATTGTACATTTTATGTCGGTTTCCATACTGTCACATCTCCTATTATGGACCAAGCCATGTCTGCTGCTGGTGATGTCTTTGGTGGTGACTAATTTTGCGTTTTCTTTTCCCACATGATGTCTTGGGTGGGATCTGGGATTGAAATGTGTCAGTTCCTGATAATCTTTCTATTTACTTTTTTATCTACGTTGATGCACTTGCTGGCGTATTTTATTATATTAAAGTTATATGAAACGAGATGGCCCATATATCATATAATAATGACTGCTACCTATCAACAGTACAAATAAAGGCATTTTTTCCTCACACCTCGGACAGGGGTGCTGCCTGAGATTTTCTGTTTTGGCCTCCGAGGCTCTTAAAGCTTTCTCAATCTGTTATTCGTTGCTTAGTATTGCACAGTTAATTTCAACATATCCACTTGCTACTGTTCTGTAAATGGCATACAGGATATGAAACTGACAGCCGGCGCAGTGAATGAAATGTTACTATAGATTTTTAATGGTAATGGTCTGCACACGGGTATTTCGGAATTCAATAGGTACTTGTATTCTGGCGAGAAAAACATATCGAGACCTCGAGAAAGAACTCCCTGGCTCGTTTTCAGACTGAGTCAAGCTTCGCATGAGACTAAATATTAGAAATCTAGCCTGAGATTTCCTTGTCTCGGCCTTTTATAAAACTACGGAACAAGTGTCCGTAAAAATTGCTATGGCAATACAGTGCTTAAATGTATGTCAAATTAAAATCTCAAAAAGTTCCTTCAAGAGCAGAGAATACATACAGAAGTAGGAACATGGGCCGTTCTGTGAGTTATAATTCTCGACAATGTTCACTTTTTTTGTAAACTTTCAACTGATAGGAACGTCATCTGCTGTAGTCAAGACTGTTTGCATAGCGCAAAGCGGGTATATTAAGCATTCATGCCTGTGTGTATGTGAAGTTGCTAAAACATTAGCAGCAATAATCTTGCTCTGACACAGGTGCTAAAACATTAGAGAGCCAGACAGTAACTGTTGGCCGGGTAAGACTATTCTTATACTGGCACACTGCAATGTCAAAGGACATCTTCTGCAAGCTAAAGTGTCTGATAAAGCATTATCCATGTCCAAATTGCTGGCACAGTCAGAGGGAGTCAAGACTGGACATCGATGCCAGCCTGGTGAGAGAAGTGAGTAATCTTTAAGTTGTTAAGCTTGTGTACAATAGGAGATGTGGCCGTGTAGAAGTGGGTGTGCTGGTCAAGGCGACATATAATGAACTGGCTTACACTAGAAGGAACATGTTTTCCAGGAATAACCTACTAAAGAAACTGTCATTGTGGAAAAAAGTGATCAAAAGTGACCTACGAAAGGAAAAGTGTCTGCACAAACTCGACCTATGACCGAAAATGGGTCAGTATGGAAGGAACCATAGCCGGCAAAAAGATACCTACCACCGGGAATGAGTTGCGGAAGGTAAGCCACCTACGATTGATAGTGGGTCGGTGTGGAAGGGAAGAGAAATAGGACCGGAAATGAGCTGGGCCGTATTCATAAAACGACTTAAGTGGTTGCTATGCTGTTGCTAAGGCTAAATTTCTTTGAAGGAGATTCCATACAACTATGAAATTTGGTCTGGAGGAACAGTCTTTGTAAGACTGTTCCTCCAGACCAAATTTCATAGTTGTAGGGAATCTCCTTTATAGATATTTAGCCTTAGCAACCGCATAGCAACGACTTAAGTGGCTTTATGAATACGGCCAATGATGTGGAAGGAAAGCCAACTACTACAGGAAGTTAGTCGGTGTGGAAGGGCAGAAGGAAAAAATGGTCGGCCTATCAAACCGTCTGCTGATCTTGACCTTTGATACCTGATATTTTAATTTCATTTGTACCTACCAAGAGTGCTTGTCTAACAATTATTATTAAAGCTGTTCCATCTACGATGACGTTCTTGTATTTTAGTGGGCTTGTACAAATGTCAGCTTTATACCATTACCTCGGCCTCCCTCGTCTGATCATGTCCGATGTCTCGACCGAAAGGAGACTTAGGTAGTAAGATTCATGAAGATTGCTACCAAGATCGATCATGATCGACCGTTCTGATGTCCTACTTTCTGAAGTTATTGTGACAGTGCATAATTACCCGTCTCACTCGCTCTGATGTATCAATATTACTTTGTACATATTTCAATAAGTAGTAGCAATTTCATTTAAACTTATTCATCAAACATTTATTGCATTCTGTTTCAATAAAGAAACTATTTAAATGTCAGGTTATGGTTCGTATGTATATAGATACCCAAGTGTAAAGAATAAATCAAGCGAAAAATAAAACTCATTATAGAAATGTTATTGGTGCGCTTCTTTGTGAACAAAGAAAGCTGTTGTCAGCCAAATGTATATTTCATAATGGCTATCTTTTCATGCTAAACAGTTGTTGAATGCAATTAGTATGTAATGCAGCTGCGTGTAAATGTAGGACTTGAAAAAAAGGCTGCTTAATACTGCTATCCCGATGCCGTCAAACTTAAACTGACGAATCAGTCTGCGGATTCAATGCTCCTTCAAAGCAAAACATTTAAATATCTCAATCTGTTCTTTTTATGGTGTTTTGATCAAACATTATCTTAACTAGATCATGCTGCCTGAAGCTGATAAACAGACCTAATTTTATACCATTTGACCGATAAATATCGAACTGCTGATTTTAGAAAATTGGAAAAAAGACTGATTTTCAATTAACTTGCGATTACTTTATAGTTCAAACGATTATTTGTGACTTTAAAGTTAAACAAGACCGTACAAGTCCGGAAAAAGGTTTTCAAAGTTTCTTTTAGACTTGAAAAGCCCGACATTGATTTTGTTAAAACAATAAAGACTACTACGTATTGTTTCTTTTTCTTTTGAAGAAAAGGAAAACTAGTTTTCGCTCAACCGCAGCGATGTACCCGTTCGATTCACAATCTTATCCTGTTGATCTATTTGTTTTATCAAGTTACTTTGTATTTTGTCTGTGAAAGCTTTCAAAATGATTGTATCTAAAGCATAACAATGTTCGATCTTTTAGAAATTGTCAATAGAATGATCTACAGGAGAAAACAGATCAATTTATCTGTCTTGGGTTTCACCTGAACTGGCTTTAAACTAGCACGCCCAAGTATTAACTTTCATATATTGGTTCTGTTATGAATTTATTTACCGCAGAGAAAAATAAACTAAAAGCAACAAATACTGAAATAAAATAAATGTGTCCTTCATTGTGATTATTACTGTTGTTGTTTTTCTCGCTTAGTTTCGTCTGCTTCCTTAGAGAGAGAGAGAGAGAGAGAGAGAGACAGAGAGAGCGGGCTTAGTCATTGACATGTATGGTAAGATACATGTACCTGATGCTTTAAGTGGTACTTGTTGTGAATGTTGTTCGCCCGTCGTGTCTGAAAATGGCCATGTTCAGATTGTTTGCAGGGCTAGTCCTTGTTTCGTTCTTTGGTGGTGGATTAGCCAAATCTGTGACCTGAATTATCTGTTAAAACCAGAGCAAGATTCTTCTGGAGACTTATAGTTATGTCGGTATGTTTGAGCTCCAGCTTTGCTCTCTTTGCATTTTTGCTCAGAGCTTCTCAATCTGTTCTAAAGCACGCGTGTGTTTATGTGTGCGGGGGAGAGGCGCAGGGGTTTTTAGTGTTTCTTAGTAGCTTTTCGCCTAACCATGTTGGGAGTGTTCCCACCAGAGATCCTGCACAGGTTTTCTTTGGTAACCGCTCGTCAGGCAAGCAAGTGATATATGGACCACTAATCTTAGCTGAGTCAGCTTCCAAGAGTATATGAGCCGCCACACGACAAAACCAACAAAGTGGCATGTGCGCCCAGCAAAGTCGCAGCCTGGGCATGCGCCCAAAGTGACCTGAGTCTTTGCTGTCCGCATGGAGCTAGCTTAGACTCTCAGCTACCCTGTAAGCGCACAGCGAATATTCTGATCAGACTGGGCGAATGCCCAGGCTGATCTGTTTCTTCGCTGGGCGCACATGCCACTTTGTTGGTTTTGTCGTGTCACGGCTCATATATGCTTTGCAACCTTGTGCTCTACAGGTCTTCTGTATTCGGTATCTCCTGAGAGATTTTGTGTCGCAGAATTGGTTAGCTCTGTTGTGTCACAGACAGAAGAAGTATGCACACAGACGTGAGAACATACAAACTTTCATAGCTGGCTAGGTCACGAAAGCAAACAAAGTACCGGTAAAATGGATGGATGAATGACTTGCGATTTTACGTCATTTTCAACAGTATTTCAGTCATATCAGGACGATGGGCTTGTGATAATGAAAGGCTGTGTGCAATGGAACCCCGTTTACGATGGAAAGAACTCCGCCTCCAGCGGGGCTTGAACCCGCGACCGCTAGATCAGTAGGCCAGCGCTTAACCCACTGAGCTACCGGGGCTCCACAGCAACTCTATACCAACATATTTTGTGTCCCCATAGACAATGTATTTTATATCTGTTTATCAGCAATTCAACATTCTGTCATATCTTATTGTTTATCAGTAATTCAAAAACAAAAACGGATAATAAAGAATAAGAATCAGATAATGTTTTCATCAATTGATCAATTTTGTCGGCACAAAGAAAACGCCGCGGACAAATGACATATGGGAAGACTTAAGGCCGAGATTAGCCTTTGCATCTTCGATAGGTGATCAGGGCTATCACTATTCGCTGAACATTTGCTAAGAAGGCCGGCTAAGCTGAAGGCGGACCAGACTGCGTATATGCTCGGGCGGTGTTGGAACTCAGTTTTCTCCTATACATACTTGTTGGGTTTTCTTGTGATGCTCATTTGTGTTGTTATGTCATTGGGTGCATTACATGTACAAGATGGTCTTGGCGACAAACGAACACGCAGAAAGGGTTCTTATCGCATATGCAAACAGAAAAGGCTCAGACCAGCCTGCGCATCTGCGCAGTCTGCTCACAGCCTTTACTGTTTGCACACAACATGTATGGACCCTGAAGAATATATACAGAAACAAAATAAAAGCTCTAGCTAGACTGAAGGGATTCTCACTCAGACTGGTTCTAGTTTTTCTCTGTTTTCAAATGTGCTAAGCCTCCTTTAAACCTGATGGGGCTCTAGTATGACCTGCCTTGTACCCTAGTCAGTCTGCGTGTGGCCAAGTGGTTAGTGATCCTGACTCCGGACCACATCCGCGGGTTGGAGCCCTGAACGGCGCTTCGTTGCACAGGGCCCTTAATAATCACCTTCCTTTAGCCTTGATAAAACTGAAAGACTATGAACGTTAAACCATCAATTTGTACCACGCATATGTTATGAGTGAATTTATCCGGGGAAAGGGGTACCTTGGGGTACCCAACCACGCGTCCAGCATCTGTGAGAATCACTAACTTTGAACGAATTCTACCCTTTAGAAACGCATACACTGAATAAAGAGCCTTCCTAAATACTGTATAAGTTCATTGTTTTCGATGAGTAATTGCTGGAAGCGAGCATTTTTTTTTCAATTATCTTTTCAGTGACATAAATAAATATATGATGAATCATTTTATGATGACAATAACTCAGAGATTAAGAAGCCATAACTTTACAAATCTTATCAGTTGATAAGTATTTTGATACTAAGTTTAAAGCATAACGTGACTCACAAGGCAATAATCGTAAGAGCACTGACCCAATATTTACTACTGCTTCAATCATAATATATAGGAGCCCCGGTAGCTCATTGGGTTAAGCGTTGGCCTGCTAATCTATGGCTAACAGGTCATTGGTTCGAATCCGGCTGGAGGCAAAATTGTTTCCGACCATAAATGGGGTTCCATTGCACACAGGCTTTCTTTATCACCCTCCCATCGTCCTGATATGACTGAAATACAGTTAAAAAGGACGTAAATCGAAAGTCATCCATCCATTAAAATTTTTCACAGGTTTCATGGTATATAACTGAATAAATGTATCATTTCGTTTACGTTATTTAATTAACACTCAAAGGGCCAAAAATGAAAATAGTTGAATCCGCAAACAGCGTAGATCCATATGAAGCGGCTCGAACGTGCCGCTTCATCTGGATCTACACTGTTTGCCCTCTAGTCTTTGAATTATTAATATGATATGATATGCATGTGGCTTGGATGAAACATTTTTTGAAATTTTGCAGTCATAAATTTTGCTGAGACCTTTCTGTCTTAGCATTTGAGAATTTATACGGTAAAAGAAATTATCATCATCCCCACGTTCTAAATAAATAAACGAAAATAAAAAAACAACAACAAAAAACTACGGAGACTCTTAAATATCAAACATAGAGCTTACCTGTAATCCCAGAAAGGAAATGACTTCGCCTCCGTCTCGGTCTGTTGTTTATCTTTCGCCTTTCGTTGTTTGTAAGTCCTCTTCAAATACGTCTCCATTTTCCCAACTATGAATATTTATTCTAAAAGTACGGCTCCGGTCACCTTAAGTCTTCATTTCCTTCGTATGAATATTAGTCCCAGGAACTACTCCGACCAATTTACTATGACATCCCTCCTGTCTGGTTTTAGACTCATCAAACTGTTTTGAATTATTAATTAGTTATAACATGGGAATACAACGGCAATAATGTAGTCATGTATTAATTAGCACATTGATTTAAGCGCACAGCATGTTAATTAATGAACAATTCCCTGTTACATGTATTAATTTTGCATATTATGTTCTGTGATGAATGATTACGCTTCTCTGGAACATAAATTACCCTCTTTTCGTTTAAATTTCGCTACAATAGTACTTTTACCATACTGAAGATCACAAAGAGTGTTTCACGTAACATCCAATGTCTCACAAAATCTGTATCACCTTAAATAAGGGGAAGGTTCTCTTTTTAAACTGTAAAGATGAACATGTTCTTATATACATTTAAAGCTCACACACCTATCTAAAGGTGTAAGACTCTCTTTCAATTGCGAGTACTTTAAACCAACCACAACTGAAATCTCAAACAACAATAGCTTCTAGTAGGCTATTCACTTTAACAATCCTTCTAAACGATAGCTAAAAAATAAAAACGTTTATACCTATACTGACATATACAGTGCATTAACTTCCTTTTTTCCCCAATACTGACCATGACATAATTTATTTGCACGTACGCAAGATCAATAAAATATTTCCGTCAATCCATATCTCTATGTACATAAGTTAATAAGTTTACAGGTCCTAAATGTATCTAAAGCCAGCTTTGAATCACTGCCAGTGATAGAATGAAATTAAATTTTAAATTTGTGAAATCTTAAAACAAAGATCACGAACACAGATCTAAAGATCAATGATATTACACCATTGGTGTCTCTGCCTTTAGGCGATAGGTTAGAGATGGGACGATTAACACGGATGAATGGCCCACTGAGTTATTTGAGAAGAGTCACTTAAAGAAACCACCGTCGCACCAATGATTTTTAATAGGTAATCAGTTTGTTAAGATGTCTCAACTCATTGACAGTTATCCGATATCTCAAACAAATGAAAGACGGTCTTAAACTATTATTTCTTATCTGTTACATCGCTAATTAAATTACATCATTACTATTCTTATTTATTTCTTTTTATTTTATTTTTTTTAATAGAAACAAACTTCTTTCATCATCTTTTTATTATTATTATTTATTTCTCATCCGTTTTCAATCAACAAGACCAACAATTTGTCATTTTAGTTAACCCATTAACGACGTATGGATTCTCCCACCCTTATGATATGGATGAGTCCATTCACCATTTAAGAGCTGTCTGGTAAATTTTCAGTTTTATAATTCTTTAACAGAAATGCATGAATTTTAACCAAACAGTGGAGACTTTGGGTCTGCACTGTTTGCCTATGTCCCATTTATGGGGCGCTAGACATGAATGGGTTAATATAGTGAGGGATGAGGTTAGGGAACGAAAGGGGACGTAGATAAGAGAGCTGAGAAAAACTATAGAAAGTCATGTGCCTGTAACTTGCTTTACTATCGGTAAATTCTACTAAATAGGTACCAAAATCCTTTTTGTGACTTTATAAAGCTGTTTTATGGCTGCTCATCTCATCACCTGGCCAGCTGTTGTGTCTAAAATTTGGTAAATCAAGTACTGTATGAGAGACCAAAATTTCTAACCAAAACGCAATTCTAGAAGTTTTCCCAGATGGAAGATTCTTTGTTCATCTGGGAAAACTTTACATTTGTAATTGGATTTTCGGTGAGTATAAAAAAGATTTTAAGAATACATATGTACCGAACAAATATTTCGGTAGCAGTGGATCCACACGGGATGCTAAGATGATTGATTGATTCTTTATTGATTCCTGCCGAGACTTCTGTACATGATACATGGCTTCCTGCACAGACTGCATAGACTGTCCGTGTGATTCTGCTTCCTGCCAAGGCTCTCGGCAGGAAGCAGAGTCACGCAGACAGTCTCGGCAGGTAGCCATTTTCCGACGACAGTAGTCCCTGCAGGAAGCAAGAGTTCGCGGACAGTCTCGGCGGAAGCCAAATATGATGTACAGTCTCTGCAGGAAGCGAATATTAGCGAAATCGATTATACCCTGTGGTAACTGAAATCTGCAGATTCTGTAGATTACAGTTACGTTTTGGCTATTCTCTTAATGGAGAGAGATCGCAAAGAGTAAATTTTGATAAACTTCTGACACAACAAGTCACTTTAGTTGTAACATTTGACTTATACGGTCCACCAAAGAGATTAGCTTTGTTCATTTTTAATGCATTTTGTTTATTCTGGTCAAAATCCCTTATTACAGTGTAAATATGTTTGTTTGGACTTTCTATTTTCATATTAATACGAGTTGATATCAGTTGAGATTGAAGAAACCGAAACTGGCAAAAGCGCTCAGGTTGATACTAATCATCCGCCGCTGATGATATCATCTCCATTTATTTTGTTACTAGCTCTTAGGCCTGTGCAAACAAACATATGTCTGTTTGTAAGACATACATATATTTAGATTCTTAAAGTGTAGCCATATATGCACATTCTAAATGTCTGTTTAAAGGTGCCCTATATGAAAACTCTTCAGCAAATACTTTAAAGATCAGTTGCTCAAAAAGTTCTGTTTTTAAATTTATGAAGAAAATTAAAACAGGACAAATGTCGCCGAGTCTGTTTTTTTTTTTTTTTTCTCACATTTTATATATTCTACCATACAAATGTGCTTAGTGGACTTTTTCCGCAACTGATGTGTCCTTGAACGCAGGACTGCACGGTTTTCATACGGCTAGTCAAATACTCGCCAGTTTCCGGTCGAATCCGGTATTTTACGGAGAGGCGGAAGTAAACAAACTATTGTAAACAAACATGTCGGAACAGCTGAGCCAAGCTGTAATTAGCCGACAAAAAACTGTACGTAGGCTGTCGAAATTTCGGCATATCCATCCGAAATTCGAGCCATATGATAAAAAAAGACCTAAAGGACGAAGTGGCCATTGCATGGTCGCCGATGAGTCCGACATTTATGTATTTGGAGGGTATAGTCCGAAGGACGAAAGAAATGGAATGGCTCAAAGCAATGTTTTGCCAGAACTGTGGAAATTTAATTTTGCTTCAGAAAAATGGACTAAAGTAGCTGCAAATAACATACCATCCACGTGTGCCTCTGCCTGTCTGGCAATACATAGGAAACAAGTGTTTGTCTTTGGTGGAACATGCTACCCCTTTGGACAAATAATGAGCAATACAATCAAAACATTAAAACTGAATCCACCAGTAAAGCTTCCAGCAGCTGGAGAATCAAGTCACAGCAGTGTTGATCAGAAGCTATCTTGGTTTCTTCTTGAAACTAGTCCTGTGTCCTACAGTTGTTCAGACAGTGATGATGTTATGCCGCCAAGAGCATATGGGCAAAGTTTGTTGTTTCACAAAGACGCTATATATGTGTTTGGTGGCGCTATTGGATATTACAGTGAAGCAGTCTCAGAGTTACACAAGTTGTCTATTGAGTCAATGGCGTGGGAGAGACTAAGTCCAACTGGTACAGTGCCAAGCGGAAGGTATAAGCAAGAAGTAGCCAAAGACTCAGAAAGGTAAACTCACAAATATATACCTGTAATGGACTCATTAGATAGACCATATCTCAGTCTTGGTAAAGTCTTCTTAGCATCTCCTCTTTTTGCAGATGGAAATGCCTTGGCAAAGCAAGGGTAAATAGTTTAAACTTAATATAATCCAAAGAAATAGACTGTTTCAGTTCCTAAGAAATTACAGATCAGTGATTAAAATAAGGACAAGGCATCATAAGCTGGGATGAAAACTAATACAAATGACTTGTGAAGTTTTGAAATGTTGATCAAATTCAGTTAACGTTATGTTTTTTTATAATGCCTTTCCTTAGAAGACATCCTTTGAATGAAATAAATGAGTTTTCTTTGACTCTTTTATTTTGAATTTCAGGTTTTATGTATTAGGTGGAGGAAGATTAAACAATGCTGAGGGCTTAGACAAAATTCATATTTACAATTTTGCTCAGAACCACTGGACAATGAGTTCAACCACAGCTGATCCTGTTCACGGATTTCCCAAGGCCCGCTGCAGCTTTGGCTGTGCACAGGAGAACAAAAACGTGTACATCAGCGGAGGCAGACATTACACACCAGAAATTGATCATGAGTCACTCTCAGATATTTGGCATCTTCATCTGGACACACTGCAATGGACTAAATTAGACATAAACTTACCTGATCCCCTCTACTTTCATGGCTCAGTTGCATCACCGGCTGGTCATATGTATATTTTTGGTGGTGTTCATAAGGACGGCTTTCGATCACCTTACTTATATGACGTCCGTCTTCCTTTGACTCTACCTAAACTGGGAGAACTCTGCTGGGACAGAGTGACGAAGCTTCTCAATAAAAATAAAGCCATGAAGTATGATAATTTAGTATCACTTGGTATTCCTTGGTCTTTCTTGGAAAGAGTCAACTTTTCTTAACGAAACCATATTTAATGTGACAGACTTTAGTTTTGTTAATGGGATATAACTCAGACCTGAATATAAGAGTGAGTTATTAATGATTAGGGCAAAGGTGGGATAATTTTTTTATTTATTCTCAAAAACATGTCATAACCCTGTATCTGAACAGGGCGGCTCAGATGAAGCCATAGGGTCGCAACAATGTTACTCGATTTTATTTAACAAAAGTTATCCGTTTTTGTCACCAAATACTCACTCTTATCTGAAGGTGTGAATCATGATGGTTACTCAGTGTTCCAGATAAGAAGGGGTAGCAGAGATAATTTAGGGATAAATATCCATATTTCTCCACAAAAACATATTTTTTGACCCCTCATTTGAAACGTCTCATCGAGACAGTTCTAATGAGGGGTCACAACATATGTTTTCATTGAGAAATAAGAAAAAATTATCATTGAATTATCCTCAGTACCCCTTTTTATCTGGAGCTCTGTTACTGCTGCAGTCCATGTCTTTCAAGGATATTTTGGACATATTCAGAGCTCTAGATAAGAAGGAGTACTTGGTGATAATTAAGGATAATTTTTGCCAATTGTGGAAAAAGCATATGTTGTGACCCCTCATCTGAACCGTCTCCACGAGACAGTTCAGATGAGGGGTCACAACATATGGTTTCAATGAGAAATAAAAAAAATTATTCCTCAGTTATCATCAAATACCCCTCTTATCTAGAACTCTGATATTGCATATATAACATCTCCAAAATATGACATGTGAACAGGGTTCACATGTCATAGTTTGGAGATGTTGTGTTACATAATACTATGACAAACAGTGCAGATTCTGGTGAGACTAGTTCTCTGCAGTCTGATATGTTTCTTCTATGTAGTTCTCTGCAGTCTGATCTGTTTCTTCTATGTTGTTCCAGACCTGTCTGTCCCAATATTCAGACTTTGTAACAAAATAGCCTAGCCACCATGCTTCAGATTTTATGCTATGAGAACTTAACAAATTTTAATGGCAGAAGCAATCATTTGACATGCATTTTATATATATATTTTTTTTTGATGTGCAATATCAGACCTTGTATATAAAATGAGCCATAACACAACAAAATCAACAAAGTTGCATGTGCGCCCAGGGAACACTCAGATCAGCATGGGCATCCACCCAGTCAGATCAGTGCCTTCGCTGTCTGCATAGAGCTTGCTCAGATCCTAAGCTACCCTTTAAGTGCACAGTTAAGACTCTTTTCAGACTGGGTGATGCACAGGCTGATCAGAGTCATTCCTGGGAGCACATGCCACTTTGTTGGTTTTGTCATGTCGTGGCTCAAATACCATTTTACTTGTCCATACAAAAGTATAGAAGAGCTGTATCAGTCATCTTGGTGTTGCTTTGGCATCCCACTTTGCTCTTCTTAGCTCCCCTGTACGAAAGTACAGAGAGCTGGTGTTGTCACCCTAGCATTAGTTTCTTAGTTAAAATTTTTGCATGGTCAGATGAGCTAATCTGTGCATACATGTTTTATTTGGTAAGCTTTTTATGTGATGTGTGCTCACAAGTTTAGACTACCAGTCCTGTTTGTGGACAGGCCTTGGGACAGTCAGCTCTTTATATCTCAGTCAAAAGTCACCCATATGTCCCCAAACTATTAATATCTCAAAGTAAACTTTCTGGGACCAGAAAATTTACTTTGAGATACCAATAGTTCGAGATATCTGAGTTGAAATTTGAATAGAAATAGGAAATGTGTTCAAACTATATTCTTCGATACAAGAGGGTACTTTGAAAAATCAGTATTAGAGATACCGAGAGTTGACTGTATAATCTGGTCCAGCTAGCTTTGCAGCAGCATGGTATATTTTAATCTACCATAATGTGCATATACATTGGGACACCTAAAAATAATGAATTTTCCATTTGGGACAAATGGAAAATTTATTATTTTATGTGTCCCAATACTTTAGCACATTAGGGGTTTGTAGTTTTTATACAGTAATCTATATTACTGTACAGTAATCTATATTACTGTATGGTAGTTTTATCAGTAGTTTTTAGAATAGGGCATTATAGATAGTGTTGCCAATAGAAGAGCTTGTGATTAAAGGCTTTATGTTTCATGCATTTCAGAGCTCCAGAGTAGATAAGTTTGAGATTATTTTTCTTATTTCTCAATGAAAACCGATAGAACAATCTCATTGAGATGGTTCTGATGAGGGCCACATCATGATAGGTTTTATGTATAAATATGGAAACTAATCCCTTAATTACCCCTTACTCCTTCTTATCTGGAGCACTGAACAATTTGCTTGAGCTTGGCTGAAATGTTGCTTTGTTTATTGTAGAAACTGTGTAATTGTAATTTGTTGCATATTTTTAAGTTTTAAAAATTTTGACACTTTTGTTTTTTTCTTAAACTTTCATTGCAATGTTTGGAACTGGAATGTTTGCTTCACATTTTGAACATTTTATAATCATTATGTGTTTGGTACATGAGCTTGTTTTATATTAATATACAATGCACACATACACCTCACATCTCAAACTTGAGACATACTGTCTTGTATCTAGAGGAACTCAATGTATAAATACACAAAGAGCAATGAGATTGTCAGAACAGAACTTTTTAAAAATATTTTCTCAGCAGATTATTTTTAGATATATTTTTCCTGCTGATATTATCTTTTAAGCGATAATAACTTTTACACAATGTTTTTGTGTTGTTTTAAAACGGATAACTATGTTTTTTTTTTGTGTATTTTAAGACATTACAGTCACTGGATCTACACACTTTGCTTAGATAATTGAGATAAATATGGTTGACTATTAAATTCTCTATATCAACAGCAGTTATACTCAGTGCTATAAAATGGCTTTAAATTGTTCAAATTCTTGGATAAGTTCAGTGTTTTTAAAGGGTATTGTTGTATAAGATTAGTCAAAAAGTGTTTGTATTTGACACTTATGATGGCCGGATTACCTGGGAAAAAATCTCTTTTTGTGCTATATAAAGTTTTTTTTGACACATTCCATCCTTTATACAAGTTTTGCCAACATATGTAGACAGATTACTTACAAACATATTTGTTTGTTCAACAGTTAGTTTTATGTATGTTTTACTCATGCTGTTAAACTAGATATCATATACAGTTTAAATCTATACATATACAGACTATAAAATGAAAATATATAGATTTATCTGTGCTCATATATCTGTAATTCCTAGTTGTAAACAAAGACTGTGCAAAGAAACATATGGCATATTACTTGTTTTGAAGAAATGCTACAATATAAATGCTCTACAATATGTCCCTAAACAATATGTACAAATCTAATGAAAATCATTCTAGTCAAGTTGCAGAAAGGGGCCTAACTCATACATGCTGTAACTCACAATGTGTGAAAACCTTGTAGAAGTGAAAAAAACTCAGTTTTCGCTTTGACACTTTCACGATTCTGTCTCGAGACAATCCATACCATATTTCTTCAGTTACAAGATAGGGTTTTCCCCCTTCTAAGACAATCATAAAAATCTAGATCTGTCTTATAAGATGGGTCTAGATTTTTAGCTCACCTGAGCCAGCGGCTCAGGGGGAGCTTATAGGATGGTAAGGCTCCGTCGTCCGTCCGTCCACAATTTCAAACGACTTCTCCTCTGAAACCGCTGGGCCAATTGTAACCAAATTTCATATAGAGCCTCCTGGGACCTTAGGAACGAAAAGTTGTTCAAACGGTCCTGGTCACATGACCAACATGGCCGCCATGCCCATATATGGTAAAAACCTGAAAAAATCTTCTTCTCCAGAACCAATAGGCCGATGGCCTTGAAACTTGGTATGTAGCATTGGGTACGCGAGTACTACCAAGATTGTTCAAATTATGACCTTGGGTTGACCTTGACCTTTTTTACGGTAAGGTCAAATTTGCTTCCTTATGCTTTTATATGGCAAGATGCTACAACATAAGATATCTTGGAAACTGTTGAAGATTTTAGGCTAAAAATTGGTATCTACAGTCATCTTAATGACTACATGAAGATTTACGAGTATAAGAGGTCAAGGTCATTCTTTGACCTTTGACCCTGAACTCTTATATTTTGACAAGTTCTAACAATCTACTCAAAAGCCACTTAGCCAATTGAAACCAAATTTCATATAAAGCCTGCAGGGGTTGAGGGAACAAAAATTTATTCATACCGTCCCGGTCACATGACCAACATGGCCACCAAGCCCTTATATGGTGAAAACCTTTAAAAATTTTATTCTCCAGAACCAGTTGACCGATGGCCTTGAGTTTTGATATGTAGCATTGGGTACTTGAGTACTATCAAGATTGTTCAAATTATGACCTTGTGTTGACCTTGACCTTTTTTACGGCAAGGTCAAATTTGGGAAAATGCTAGAACATGAGATTTCATGATAAGTTTTGAACATTTTAGCCTAAAAATTGGTATATACTGTCATCTTAATGAGTACATGAAGATTTGTGAGTACAAGAGGTCAAGGTCATTCTTTGACCCAGTACTCTCATATTTTGACAATTTCAAACAATCTCCTCAAAAACCACTGGGCCAATTGTGACCAAATCTAATATAGAGCCTCCAGGGGTTGAGGGAATGAAAAAAATTTCTAACGGTCATGGTCACATGACCAACATGGCCACTATGCCCATATATGGTAAAAACTTTTAAAAACCTTCTTCGCCAGAACCGATTAACCAATGGCCTTGAGACTTGGTATGTAGCATTGGGTACTTGAGTACTATCAAGATAATTCAAATTATGACCTTGTGTTGACCTTGACCTTTTTTACGGCAAGGTCAAATATGGGAAAATCCTAGAACATAAGATTTCATGGAAAGTTTTGAAGGTTTTGGCCTAAAAATTGGTATATACAGTTGTCTTAATGAGGTCATGAAGAATTATGAGTACAAGAGGTCAAGGTCATTTCTTGACCTTTGATCCAGATCGCTCATATTTTGATATTCGTAACCATTTCCTCAAAAGTCAAAGGGCCAATTGTAAACACATTTCATATAGAGCCTCCAGGGGTTGATTGAATAAAAATTTGTTCAAATGGTCCATGTCACATGACCAACATGGCCGCCATTACCACTTATGGTATAAATCTTTAATATTTTTCTTCTCCAGAACCAATACACCTATGGCCTTGAAACTTGGTAAGTAGCATGGAGTACTAGAGTACCACCAAGAGTGTTCAAATGGTGACCTTGGGTTTACCCTGACCTTTTTTGCGGCATGGTCAAATATGGGAAAATGCTAGAACATAAGATTTCGTGGAAAGTTTTGAAGATTTTGGCCTAAAAATGGTATATATGGTTGTCTTGATGAGTACATGAAGATTTATGAGTACACTATGCCCATATATGGTAAAAACCTTTAAAAACCTTCTTCGCCAGAACCGATTAACCAATGGCCTTGAGAGTTGGTATGTAGCATTGGGTACTTGAGTACTATCAAGATAATTCAAATTATGACCTTGTGTTGACCTTGACCTTTTTTACGGCAAGGTCAAATATGGGAAAATCCTAGAACATAAGATTTCATGGAAAGTTTTGAAGATTTTGGCCTAAAAATTGGTATATACAGTTGTCTTAATGAGGTCATGAAGAATTATGAGTACAAGAGGTCAAGGTCATTTCTTGACCTTTGATCCAGATCGCTCATATTTTGATATTCGTAACCATTTCCTCAAAAGTCAAAGGGCCAATTGTAAACACATTTCATATAGAGCCTCCAGGGGTTGATTGAATAAAAATTTGTTCAAATGGTCCATGTCACATGACCAACATGGCCGCCATTACCACTTATGGTATAAATCTTTAATATTTTTCTTCTCCAGAACCAATACACCTATGGCCTTGAAACTTGGTAAGTAGCATGGAGTACTAGAGTACCACCAAGAGTGTTCAAATGGTGACCTTGGGTTTACCCTGACCTTTTTTGCGGCATGGTCAAATATGGGAAAATGCTAGAACATAAGATTTCGTGGAAAGTTTTGAAGATTTTGGCCTAAAAATGGTATATATGGTTGTCTTGATGAGTACATGAAGATTTATGAGTACAAGCGGTCATGGTCATTCTTTGACTTTTGACCCAAGACTTATATTTTGATAATTTCAGACATGATAAGAAAAAGCCACCTTGCCAATTGCCCAGGTGAGCGATTCAGGGCCTCATGGCCCTCTTGTTGTGATTGTTTTAGAAGGAAAAACCCCATCTCGTAGCAGAATTTCGTAAGAATGATTTAGATATTTGGGGTCAGTCTAGCGGTAAGAAAACAGTTTTATTTAAGGAACAAATTCCATTTTTCTGAGGTTTATGGAAGTCAACACTACGCCGGAACAGGCTATTGAATAGCCTCCTAATGGGCGTTGAGATCCAGGTAAATCCAAATCTACATTGGGTCACTTGCAAAGGGATTCAGGGTTCATGTAAACTTTGCTAGTGACCCAATGTAGTTAACACTTCAATAAACAGCAGAAAAATTAAATACATTGCTTATATTTACATTCGTTTCAATCAAGACCTTGAGGAAAAATCTTATATAAATGCTGAAATTGAAGAAGTAAAACATTTGCACGCAGTTTTTATGTGAACAGCAGAACAGCGTCAATATCATGACGTTGCTGACATCCAATCAGATTGTAGTGTGCCATGCATCGATCCAGATTCGAACCTGTGCGGCAGAGGTGGGCAGCTAGTTGTGAGACAAACACTACCGACTGAGCTATGGAGGTGCGCTATTTGGCGTGTTTTGTTTATGTTACGTCACTAGTCCCGTTTCTCTGGTTGTCATTTCTATGATGCCCGTAAAAAAGTGACACGCCTGAAGCTGGAACTCAAACATAGCCTCGCTTTAAGGGATAGTGATATGGATTCACAAAACGTCAGTTTGATACGGCTTTTTATATCAGAACACCAGAAAACAGGCAGTTTAAAGAGTGTATCATTGATAGGTATATAATAAACTCCCATATCCTGAGCTTTTTGATAAGAATTTAGAGCTGTAAAATTGAAGTAAGGCTTTCAAGGGAGCAAATACTCTGCCATTGTCATTTTTGAGTCAATCTTAAAGAAAAGAATTTGCTCCATAAGGAGCATGTTTTCTTTCCTTTAAGAGCAGACCCCTTTTTGGAAGGGTTTTATGATCTTGGAAGCTTTTTATCACTTGTTATCAGAGCTGCTGCTCAAGATAAGTTGAAAATGTGGGTTGCAGTTTTCCTCCTTCATCTCTGCACAAAAAACAGTTGGTGTATTATCACCCCTGGTTAACTATTTATATACAAGGGCTATTACAATCGAAACAGCTATTACAAAACGAAAGTCATAGTTTCCAAATGACCTAATGTCAAGGTCGTTTGGCAACTATGACTCTCTTTCATTTCGTAAAATCCTTGAAAACATAATTAACCCTGTGTGATTATGATTAGATTTGCCTCATGAATTGCTTTTCAAAAGTGGCGTTTTCGGGTAGGTCAGCATGTCTGCTTCCAAAACTTAAGAAAGGCATGCTTTATTAATTAAGAACAAATGGAACAAATTAATCCCATTTCTAGCACCAAATTGGATGTTGATGTTATTGCTATCAGTGTTTAAAACTGAGTCATCACTTTTCATATGGTTTTATTGATACCATTTTTCGTTGTTATAAGATAGTTTTTCCCTTACAAAACAATCACAAAAATCTAGGTCTGTCTAAAAAGACATCTAGATTTATGGCACTGTTTTTGGAGAGAAAACCCCATTCCATAGCTTAATTACACAAGACAATTATACATATCTGCAGTACTTTTAAAACGGTAAACTGTGGTCTGATAACCGAATAGAATCAGACTAGTTGGTGATCAGTATTACAGTCTACAAGTAAGCTAGAAAAAAAACAGCAAAAAAAAAGCAAGAGCAAACAGACATTTATATGGTGTTGTCTTAAACACAGCATGTAAATAGTGTTTGTAAATATAGATTAGTATTTTATAGGAGCAGTCTGATCTTGGTCTGCAGCGCTAGCCCAGACTGGCTGTCTTAATAGTCTGGAAAATATTTTAAAAATGGACAATTTCCATTTTGTTATAAAACTTGATATTAAATCCTGTACCATTATTTTGTCTTCATGTTGTCATTCCAAAATATACTGGTCCCACTAGGAATGATTAGTCCCATGTAACGAGCATGGATTTATAGATGACTTGTGTATTTATGGCACTTTCAACAGTATTTGAGTCATATCCAACCAATGGAGGTGTGGTAATGAAAGGCTGTATGCAGTGATGTAAAGTGCCAAAAACAAAAATAGTTGAATTTGCAAATAGTGTTAATGCAGATGAGGCTGCTTAATATGAGCCACCTAATCTGGACCTACACTGTTTGCCCTCTAGTCTTTTAATTCTCAGTTTGATTTACTTAGGTGAAACATTTTTTATGCCCCCAACTTCGAAGAAGTTGAGGGGGCATATTGCTTTGGGCTTGTCCGTCCGTCCGTTCGTTCGTTCGTTACGTCTGTCCGTAACACTTTGGGTATGCTCTGTAACTTAGGAACTGTAAAGGCTGTGCTCTTGATATTTCATAGATGGATAGATACTAAAAGGTTAGTGAGCCCGTATTTTTTTTTCTTTTCCGTCAGCCATGTACTTTCAGAGTTATGCCCCTTTTTTGAAAAATTAAATGTAAGTTTGTTAGCAAAATTTTGGAAAAAGTATTTGAGCTTGGTTGTTCATATTTGGCCTACTGGTAGGACCTAAGGTGTAGATCACCTAATTTCGTAAAAAATTGACTGAATTATGCCCCTTTGTTAACTTTGGCATTTTTCCAACTTTTGAACCGTTTGACCTAGAGACCTGATTTTTGGTATACTATTAGTATTTGATGTGCTGATCATTTTGATGATACTTACATTGTGTTGAGTTCATTATTCACAGGGTTATGCCCTTTTTCTTATTTGTACAAAACAGCATGGGTATGATCCATTACTCAAGAACTGTAACTGCTGGAGCCTTGATGGAAAGGTGGAAAGACCATAGAAAATAAGCAGACTCATATTTTATTTCTTCTCCATTGACCATGTAGTTTTAGAGTTATGGCCCTTTATCGAAAAATTAAATGTAAGTTTGTTAGCAAAATTTTGGAAAAAGTATTTGAGCTAGGTTGTTCATATTTGGCCTACTGGTAGGACCTAAGGTGTAGATCACCTGCTTTACTTTTGGGCTAATTTCGTAAAAAATTGATCATTATGCCCCTTTGTTAACATTGGCATTCTTTCAACTTTTGAACCTTTTGACCGAGAGACCTGATTTTTGGTATACTTAAAGTATTTGATGTGTTCATCATTTTGATGATAATTACATTGTGTTGTGTTCATTATTTACAGAATTATGCCCCTTTTTCTTATTTGTACAAAATAGGTAAGGTAGGATCCCTTACTCAAGAACTGTAACTGCTGGAGCCTTGATAATGCATAGGTAGAGAGACCATAGAAAATAAGCACACCCGTATTTTATTTCTTCTCCATCAACCATGCAGTTTAAGAGTTATGGCTCTTTTTCCAATAACTTAGATTTGAGTTTGTTAGCAAAATTTTGGAAAAAGGATTTGAGCTAGGTTGTTCATATTTGGCATACTGGTAGGACCTAAGGTGTAGATCACCTGATTAACTTTTGGGCTAATTTCATAAAAAATTGACAGAATTATGCCCCTTTGTTAACGTTGGCATTTTTCAACTTTTGAATGGTTTGACCTAGAGACTTGATTTTTGATGTAATAATAGTATTTGATGTGTTGTTCATTTTGATGATTATCAAACTATGTTGAGTTCATTATTGACAGAGTTCTGCCCCTTTTCGAAAAATAAGTGTAAGTTTGTTAGCAAAATTTTGGAAAAAGTATTTGAGCTAGGTTGTTAATATTCAGCATTCTGGTAGGACCTAAAGTGTAGATCACCTGATTAACTTTTGAGCTAATTTCGTAAATATTTGACTGAATGAGGTTCCTTGATTGACTTCGGCAGTTTGCCAACTTTTGAATTTTTTGACCTAGACATTTCGTTTTGGTATATTAATAGTATTTGATATGTCGATCAATCTAATGATGGTTACATTATGTTGCATTCATTATTGACAGAGTTATGTCCTTTTTCATGTCTGTACATAATATTTTAGGGTTGATCTATTACTCAAGAATTGTAACTGCTTTGGCCTTGATATTTTAAAGGTAGGTTGAAATCTTTTCATTGACCTTGTTAGGGTCAGGCATATAGTTGGGGGCATAGTGTTTTACAAACACATTTTCTAGTTTTTTTTGGAATTTTCGCAGATGTAAATTTTAATCTTGTTGTCTGCTTTTTTGGCCCTTCAAGGGTCAACTGGCCCAATGCACATTACTACTTGTCCCGGGAACGAGACAGTATTTGTCAGGCTCACAGAAACAAGGAGGATAAGCAATAAGTTTCTAAATGAGCTGCGACACGAGAAAATCAACAAAGTGGCATATGTGCCCAGTGCAGACTCAGATCAGCCTGGGCATCCACCCAGTCTGATCAGAGTCTTCGCTCTTGGCATGGAGCTAGCTTAGACCCATAGCTACTCTTAAAGCGCACAGCAAAAGCGCTGATCAGACTGGGTGGATGCCCAGGCTGATCTGAGTCTTCGCTGCATGCACAAGCCACTTTGTTGGTTTTCTTGTGTCGCGGTTCAAATAAAGAGTGTTATTACACTAACACCAGAACAGAACAAGAATTCCGTGGAAGCTGTGTCTCATCTGTTAATGTATGGTCAGAAAGGGGCCCCTATACTACTTGCAGTTTGTTGGTTGGTTTTTTGGTTTGAAGGCTCTTTTGGACAGTATTTCAGTTTATATCGAGCCATCTCTCAGAGGGGGAGAAAGAAGAGAAATGACAGGGGAGAGAAATGTCCACCCGAATCTACTGCAAAGCACATTGGCCCTTGCCCTACTATGATCCAAATTAGTAGGACGTCCCAGCACGACTACTTACGGAGCTAAACCAAAAAACTTTATGAAAAGTTTACACTATCTGAGTATCACTACTGCTGGAAAACAATACCTTTGTCTTGCTTTCTTCTAGTGGCTGGCAAGAGAAATAAACTCTTGGGTCCAGGGGCTGTATTCATAAAACGACTTAAGTGGTTGCTATGCTGTTGCTAAGACTAAATTTCTTTGAAGGAGATTCCCTACAACTACGAAATTTGCTCTGGAGGAACAGTCTCAAAAGACTGTTCCTCCAGAGCAAATTTCATAGTTGTAGGGAATCTCCCATATAGATATTTAGCCTTAGCAACAGCATAGCAACGACTTAAGTGGCTTTATGAATACGGCCCCTGTTATTCAAATCATTATTAGCTTAATAAAGTCATTAGTCAAGGATGAGTTAAGTCTTCTAGTATGCATCAAATCAAGTGTGTTTATATTTTGCTGAAAAAAATGTAAGGTTTTGTACCTCAAAAGCTCTTCACATTTTGATGGCCAAAAATGGCAATGTTTTTCATTACAGTAAGAGCCACGACACAAGAAAACCAACTAAGTGTGCACCCAGCCCAGACTCAGATCAGCCTGGACATTTGCCCAGTCTGATCAGTCTTCGCTGTCCGCATGGAGGTAGCTTTGACCCTTAGCTACCCTTTAAGCCCAAAGCTAAGAATCTGATCAGACTGGGCAGATGCCCAGGCTGATCTGAGTCTGCACTGGGTGCACAACCACTTTGTTGGTTTGCTCGTGTCATGGATAATATGCTGAAAATAGAATGTCTTGTTAACTAACAATATTGTTAGAATTGGACAAAAGTGCCCTGAATGTGAATCACAAGCCAAATGTCAGAACTTAAACAATTTTTGACCATAAAGAAAGTTTGTTTATTGTGTGTACACAAAATGAAACAAGATTAAGTCAATTCTGATAATTAGCATATTTATTACAAAACAGTATTATAAAAATATTAAATAAATAAATACAACATTAGGACAGACAAAACATTTAAATGGCAGTTTATGCAACACAAACCCTTTTACAGACCTCAGATAAGAGCAGGTTTTGACTTTATCCCTTTGTTTATTTTTTCTTTATAAAACATATGTTGTGTCCCTCATTAGAACTGCCTCAAAGAGGCAGTTCCGATGAGGACCACACCATTTATAGAACATATGTTGTGGCCCTCATCAGAACTGCCTCATCAATGAGGCAGTTCCGATGAGGACCACACCATTTATAGAACATATGTTGTGGCCCTCATCAGAACTGCCTCATCAAAGAGGCAGTTCTAATGAGGGCCACAACATATGTTTATGAAGAAATGAAGGTACTTATCTAAGAAGTATCAGAAAAAACGTACTCTTATGAGGAGGTCTGATTCTATATTACTGACTCTGGTATTACAAATATCACAGATTCAGCTTAAAAAGCCATGTCATGTTTACTACGAGTATTCACCCTTGTGCTTTTACAGATTTATGCTTTTTTGATTAACAACCTATCCAGGCAAGAAGAATAGTGTGTCAGTTGCGAACAACACTGACTACCCGAACATGCAGGCTGATTAAGGTATTGACAAGCAGATGAGAGATGATTTTTCGCTCATGTGTGTTACTTAATTCTCAACTTGTGAATATTATGGGAAATGGATAATATCATGAACAGGCACGAGATCTTCTAGAAACTATATTTCTTGCATACCAGCTTGAATATTGTAGTACCATATGTAGTACCATACTTCTTTGTAAAAGATCAATTCATTTTTCAAACAATTAACAGTAGATGCAATTTTATTTCATGCCTCTAAATATCACAGAATAATTTCATAATTCAGATTTTGCATCCTCAGCTATCGACTACTTGTTTCTAATTGATGATCAACCGAAATATACACAAACAGTGACAAAAACTTTGAAGTTACAAAAGTAGTGAAATTCCATTTAACAAGTGCAGTTTTACAGAGTGAAAAATAAATGTCAAAGTAGAAATGCCTAACAAGAAAGAATAAATGCAATGAGACATTTAATACGTCCATGAACCTATAGCTCTGTGACTGTCTAGCATATTTTCGTCACTATAAAATAGGAAAATTTCTAAATCTTAGCCACAGATGAATTTGAAATCTCTTAGGCCCGATTTCACGTTGAACTTAGTACACAGATGAGCATCGGAACAACAAAATTTTACATTGCCCCTTATGGTAAAATAGACCACAGACTAGTTAATCTGAGTTATAACTGTGGCATGAATCGGCCCATAGTGTCATAATAGAACTTTGAAAGTGGTTCCAACAACACACTAAATGACCTTCAAAAGTTGACAAGTTGAGATAGTAGCCATTTTATGCTCCAAATAAATTCTTCTTTTCTTAAAATGAAACACCCTGGCAATTTAATATGATCAATATGGTACAATGCAAGGCATCTCATATGCTGTTGCAAAAATAAAATTCTCACTAACTTCCTCTTTTAAAGAAATACTGACCATATAATTATTTGATTCAGCATCAATACCTGTGTATTTAAAATAAATAAAGTTGTCTATCAAGCTTACAATATTGTCATATTGTTTGTGCTACCGATTCAATTTATGTTTTATAGTGGCATCGGTAGCACTTTTCAACTGTTCTATATGATTGTCAATCATACTCTCAAGCTCTCTGGTCCTCAATCCTTCTTCAAGCAGAAATTTTGACGAGGCAGATTCACCAACATCTGGCATCTGAAGATCAACAGAAATACGTAACAATTCATATAGCATGACACATGTGGAATAAGAAATAGACTTTCACATCTTTTAATTATATGTTTTCAGCATCTGGCTGTATAAATACTGGAGCATCTGAGTGTGTGTGTTTTTTTTTTTCAGTTTAAATGATGTCTATTTCAGAATACCATATACATATGACTTACACATAATCGTGTTCAATTCAGATTTCAATGAATGCGACATAGATGATAGTCAGACTTTTCCTGGAAGTTTTTATTTATTTGTTGGTATTTTTGGTTTAAACTTATTTATTTCATTCAAGTAAACATATAAGTACAAGTTACACATAAGAAGTTAAAGGATTTGAACGGAAGCTATTGAAAGCTTATATAGTTCATCTTTTCTACTGGTATTTTTCTACTTGGACTTAAACTTGGAAAGAGAGTCCAGTGCTCTAGATAAGAAGGGTAAATAGGATAGATTAGGGATAATTTTCCATACTTCTCAAAAAAAAAACATATATTGTGACTCCTTACTAGAACCGTCTTGCTGAGACGGTTCAAATGAGGGGTCACAATATATGTTTTCAATGAGAAATAAGAAAAATGATCTTTGTATTATCTTCAATACTCTCTTTCATCTGGAGCTCTGGTGACCTTTACCTTCAACATTTAAACAAAAATTCTCAAATCTAAAACAAGAAGAAAGGATGAATGTTTTGTAAACTCATATATGCAATTGAGGTCCTTTAGATCTTTATAAAACTATATAATGAGATTTTTGCCGGATAATTTTGAGATAATTTTTCCTTTTTCTCTATAAAAGAGTGTAAACCATATCGTCACCTCATGAGCAAATTCATCCTCATCTCCAACACTGCCAGTTCCTGTGAGCGACATGTCATCATTAACATACATTACACCATGTTCGTCTTCATATATCACTGCACCAGGATGTACAAACGAACCTGAAAATATACCGTATTAATCCTATTAATCCCCTTGGGGGCGTTGCATTTTGCTAAAGGGGTGTTATTTTAGAGCCTACAGTGGAGTTACTCAACCACTACCCAAATATAAGCAATATGAAGACAATGGGTATACTTTCAGAGGAAGCAACTCTACTGTTTTTGCCTCCCTTCTCAGTAGGGGCCAACTCTTAAAGGAGCAAATTCTTTCTCTAGGAGCAAATTCTTTCCTTAAAGAGTAGACCCATTTCATGGCGCTACCTTAGCTAGAAAAGCAAACATGAATTCATGCAAGTTAATGTACCTTTTCAAAAACAAAAATGTGTTTATCATATGATGTCGCATCTGAGAGTGATATAAAGCCATGCATTAAAAACGATAATCCACTAGTGGATTAAATATGCTAATTACGTCGTAACGTTATATGTTGACATCCATAAAACGTCGTGTTTTCTAATGGCGAAATCGTGACGTTTAAGTGCAAAATTAGCTAATAAAATGTGGTTTTAGTGTCATTTGATAAACAGAATCTTGCATTCGTGCTCCAGTATTATTGAATTTATTAAACTCGTTGGTGAAAACGATAAGATGCTCGGCAGAGCCTCGCATCTTATCTTTTCCCCAACTCGTTTAATAAATTCAATTTTACATGAGCACTCATGTAAGATCCTCTATATATTAGAGCAGAGGCATTTATAAGGATTAATAAGGTAGTTAAACTGTATAAGTGATAAAGTTATAGTAGTAAGGGTAGCCAGAGGTATATATGTTTTTTGCTTCATAAGGAAACAGTGTCAGGTTCAAATATCTTTGACACTTATTGTGACTAAAAGCACAGGAAGATTAAAGAAGTGAATGACTGGATAGCCTGGGTCACGCTGCTTCTAGGTTCATATGTTGAAACCACTGGGTCTTAATGTGTTTGGTTAGATGATTGCATTATTGCTTTTGATGTCAGAAGATTAATAGCTTACCTGATAACTCAGCTCTCTGTCTCTCTTGTCTAAGTTCATCTTCCATCCTGGCTTTCTGTTGCCGAAGCAACTGCAACTGTTCCTCATACCTGTTGATAGTGGAGTCTAATCTATCTTGTAACATACTCACTCTCCTCTGTGAATCTTCTTCTAGCTCATGAATGTGCCTATAAGTACATGTAAATGGTTAATGAATATGCATGGGATGACAAAGGCTCCTTAATCTTACTGGATACATCTCATGTTTTTCCATCATTTTTACGAAGGGCAACAATTTCTGAGACTTCCTGTTTGCTTTCCTAAATGAAGAAGCCCTTGCAAAATGGAGTCTACTCTTCAAAGAAAGAATCTGCCATTATGGGAGCAAATTCTTTCCTTATAGTTAAATTCTATTGCCAAGGATGGCAAAAATTAAAATGACAGACTGGTTTTCCCTGAAAGTGTACCCATAGATCTTAAGTTTCCCTCTTCCAGATGTGAACAGGACCCAATTTTCATGACACTAGCCCGTACCGTTATAGAAAAACACAACAAAGCAAATTGTGACAAGTCATTGAACTGTAAAATATAGGTCAAGTCAAGACAAAGCAGCCAAAATTAAAAAAGAAATACCTATGTTTCCCTATAGGGATCAAACATAGTTTTTCATGCATTAACATTTAAAAGGTCCCAAAGAAGCTGTTGAAAACCAAGGCTGAAGGCCCAGGTTTTCAACAGCCCCTAGGGACCTGGCAAATGTTAATGCAACGAAAAACCATGTTTGATTGTGATTATTACATAAATTCACCACAACTGCTACAAAAAGAATGAAAATGTTTGGGTACTATTTTTCGGCCTCATGGCCATTATCTTGCTGATTCCTAGATGCACTATGTATTTCTATTAAAATCCTTGTTTCAGGCCATGATCAGCTATAATGAATTTTTGTCCAACTTTTTGAAGCAGTTCGCAAGCCCAAATCATATTCACTTAATTTTTCACTTCAATGTTGCCGGGGGGGGGGGGGGGGGGGGGGGGGGGGGGGGGGGGGGGGGGTGATGCGATGGTGCTGAGAGTAGCTTCCAGTGCCGGGGCGTCCTACTAATTTGGATAACAGTAGGGCAAGGGCCTACTGTGCTTGCAGTAGGTGCGGGTGGGGATTGTTTGGACATTTTTTCTCTCGTCTATCATTTCTCTCTTCTTTCTCCCTCTCTCTGAGAGACGGCCTGATATAGACTGAAATACTGTCTCAAAGGGCCGTTAAACCCAAAACAATCAATCAATCAATGTTGCCAGCTTTTCAATCTTTACAATATTCAAATATGTATAACTCTAGCATAAAAGTCTTTTATCAATATTTGCAAGCTTCCCGTTTGCTCCTGTATTGCCCTGAAACTTACATACAAAAAATTGCTAAGTGGTCATAATAGCATGTGAATTGCCTTGTTAATACATGGTGTCATTAAAACATACCTGTAAATAGCGTGTGACACCAATATTTATGCAATAATTTCTGCTAATCACACGCAAGACAAAATAAAGCTTTTGTGAAAATATCTGTTTTCTTTTTTTGTTTTAAAGAAATGGATAACAAGAGCTGTCTCCCGACAGCATAGCTTGCCTGAATTGGTGCTTGCACATCACACAGTTGTTATGGTGATGTGGACTGCTATGGAAAAAAACTACAGGCAAGCATGTCCATAATGACAACACATTTATAAACAAAAGCTATCTCAGTTGGTTGGTTGATTCGATGCTTAACATCCACGGTAAACAACTAAGGTCATGTCGGGACGGTCAGTTAACCTAACCACAATATTCCTGGGCAGGCATAGACCTCCTAAGCGGTTAACCAGTACTAAGTGCACATACTTTCGCCAGTAACTGACAACTGCCCTTCTTGAATTAGCGGAAGGAGAAACAAAAGTATGTGGCCAGACCGGGATTCGAACCCAGGACCTCTGACTTACGAGTCAGGTGCCCTACCGATTGCGCTACTTGGCCCGGCAGCTATCTCAGAAATAACTGTTAAAATAGAACTAAAATAAAAAAACTCCACATGAAATTTCAAAGTCCATGAGCTTGTGGTGAAAGTACTGAGGGGGGGGGGGGGGGGGGTGGTGGAGGGGAATGTTTCAAAACCCTGAGCCATTATCTAACATCAGTCCAAGTAATCAAGTAATAGTATCAACTGAGTCCATCGTAGCGCTGTGAAATTATGTCTTCATAAATATAAAACTTTAAGCAAAATCTTTAAGACAAAATTCTAAGTTGATGACCTTGACCTCAAAATTATCCAGCAAGGTAAGTATGTAGTGTTTTATAAAACTCAAAAAAGTGTCTAACATCAGTTCAAGTGTAAACTAAATCTCTGCCAAGCATTATGAATCAGTATGCAATTGAAAAACTTTAGGAGAAGTACCAAAATTTCCTAAGTCCCTGAGCTTGACATCAAGGTCACTGAGTGGGGTTGGGGTAATACTCTGTAAAACTATGGACTAATATCTACCTACAGTGCAAATATCAAAATAATTCATTCAAGGGTTCAGGAAATATGGGTCTTTAAAAAAACTTTAACCAAAACATCCAATCAATAAAAACACAATTTTCTAAGTCCATGACCTTGACATCAAGATCACCGAGGGGGGTAGGGGTGGCACCCTGTTAAACTTTGGACCAATATCTAACTACAGTGCAATTATCAAAGGAATCCAACCATGGGTTAAGGGGATATAGGCCTTTTAAAAACTTTAACCAAAATATCCAGTCCAAAAAAACTCCCAATTTTCTAAGTCCATGACCTTGGCATGAAGGTCACTGAGTGGGGTGGGGGTAACCCTGTTAAACTTTGGACCAGTATCTAATTACAATGCGAGTATCAAAAGAATTCATCCATGGGTTAAGAGATATAGGTCTTTCAAAAAACTTTAACCAAAACATCCAGTTTGGGCGCCGACACAGACAACAATAGCCCTTCCTGAACTTTCGTTCAGCGAACTAAAAACAGAATTTTTAACCTACCTTTGTTCCCTTGTCCTTTCCTCCCTCTGTGACAACTCAGCTTCATGTATTGTTTGTTGTAACTGGTCGTCATAGCGATCCTCCATGGCTCGGATCTCTTGTTGCAGGATATTCACTTCATCTTTCAGTGCCAGATTCTCTTGCTGCAAAACAGATAAAACTAGAATTGTTTTCCTACGAAAAAACAGATGTCTCCCCCCTTTTTGATGTCAAAAGGATCAGTCATTAAGACGCCAAGGGAAAAACAATACGTTTCCCTACCCTGAAGCAGGGATTCATAATAAGTAAAAAGTATAAATGCAAGAGTTATAGTTGTTATGCTCTGCATGTCATGTAATGTTGACTGATATTCATATTTAGTTTTTGTCAAAACATATAAATGCAAGAGTTACAGTGCTCTGCACGTCGTCTATTTATATGTTGACTGATATTTGTATGAAGTTTCATGAATATAGCTTAAACGGTTTTCAAGTTATAGAGCTTAGACGATTGAGACACGATTTTGTGAATGACAAAGTTCCAAGGGAAATAACTCAAATAGTATAAATGCTGTGCTCTGCAGGTTATCTAGTGTTGACTGACATTTGTATGAAGTTTCGTGAATATAGCGTGTCCGGTTTTCAAGTAATAAAGCGATTGAGACACGATTTTGTGACTGACAAAGGTCCAAGGGAAATAACTCAAGAAGTATAAATGCAAGAGTTATGGTTCTTGCACTATGCAATTCTTCTAATGTTGATTGATATTTAAATGAAGTTTCGTGAATATAGCTTGAATGCTTTTCAAGTTATAGAGCAGACACAACTGAGACACGATTTTGGGACTGACAAAGTTCTAAGGGAAATAACTCAAATAGTATAAATGCTAAAGTTATGGTTCTTGCATTCTGCACGTTGTCTGATGTTGATTGATATTTGTATGAACTTTCATGAATATAGCTTGAATGGTTTTAAAGTTATAGACGGACTCGACTGAGACGCAACTTTGTGATGGACAAAGTTCCAAGGGAAATAACTCAAAAAGTATAAACGCCAGAGTGCATTCTGCACGTCGTCTGATGTTGACTGATATTTGTATGAACTTTCATGATTATAGCTTGAATGGTTTTAAAGTTATAGACGGACTCGACTGAGACGCAATTTTGTGATGGACAAAGTTCCAAAGGAAATAACTCAAAAAGTATAAACGCCAGAGTTACCATTTGTGAACGCTGCACATCGCCTCATGTTGATTGATATTTGTATGAAGTTTCGTGAATAAAGCTTGAGCAGTTTTCAAGTTACAGAGCGGACACAATTGAAACACAATTTTGTGATGGACTAAGTTCCAAGGGAAATAACTCAAAAAGTATAAATGCCAGAGTTACCATTCTTGCACTCTGCACGTCGTCTCATGTTGATTGATATTTACATGAAGTTTTGCGAATATAGCTTGAGCGGTTTTCAAGTTATAGAACGGACACGATTGAAACACAATTTTGTCAGGGACTAAGTTCCAAGGGAAATAACTCAAAAAGTATAAATGCCAGAGTTACCATTCTTGCACTCTGCACGTCGTCTCATGTTGATTGATATTTATATGAAGTTTCGTGAATATAGCTTGAGCGGTTTTCAAGTTATAGAACGGACACGATTGAAACACAATTTTGTGATGGACTAAGTTCCAAGGGAAATAACTCAAAAAGTATAAATGCCAGAGTTACCATTCTTACACTCTGCACGTCATCTCATGTTGATTGATATTTATATGAAGTTTCGCGAATATAGCTTGAGCGGTTTTCAAGTTATAGAACGGACACGATTGAATCACAATTTTGTGATGGACTAAGTTCCAAGGGAAATAACTCAAAAAGTATAAATGCCAGAGTTACCATTCTTACACTCTGCACGTCGTCTCATGTTGATTGATATTTATATGAAGTTTCGTGAATATAGCTTGAGCGGTTTTCAAGTTTTAGAACGGACACGATTTGTGACAGACAGACGGACAGACGGACGGACAGACGGACAGACGCCCGGGGAAAAACAATATGTCTCCCGACCCTGAAGGGGGGAGACATAATAATACTCTATTAAAAGAGCTATCTGTCTGCATGGAGGTAGCTATGACCCTTTGTGACCCTTTAAGTGCATAGCAAAGACTCTGATTAGACTGGGCGGATGCCCAGGCTAATATGAGTCTTTGCGTGTCACACATGCCATCTGTTGGTTTTGTCACATCACAGCTCAAATGGAATCTGCTGAATTATTGTCTGATTAGAAAAGACAGAACCAAGTTTCCAGAAACTATGAGTATTTCTGAACGCAACTTGCTTCTAAAGATTTGACAGTACTCTGACAGGATGATGCTCCTGAAATGGCTCTCAGTGTTGTCATGGTCATGGTTACATTGTGTCTGAAAAATTACCGTCTGCTTACAACAGATACTGGGAGTTTGTCCAAATATGACTCACCTCTAAAGACTTGATAGTGCCCTGGTAGGACTCCTGTATGCTCCTGAGATGGCTCTCTGTCTCAGTATGGTCAAGGTTAAATTGCGTCTGCTGAATTATTGTCTGCCGTAGGTGTCTGTTCTCCAGTCGAAGGGCATCTATCTGGGCATTTGCAACCTGGAACAGACAGTTATTAGTTTTTGCTGCCATTTCTGAAGTATCTATCAATAATTCCAACTTAAATTTCTACTGCTAATTTAGTGCAATTTAATTGGTCAACAGTATACAGAAAATGGCGTTTATACTTCAACAAATCCCCTGAACCAGTAACTACTTGGGACTATTTTCTTTGTGACAGTTTCTGAATTACACAATATAGCTAACAATTTTAAGATAAATATGACCAAGTTGGAATTATTAAGTTTTGTGGATGTCATGGATGTGTAAATGCTGGAGAATCATTCACAAACTTAACATAAAGCCCTTTGGGCTTTATTCGGTTTGTGAGTGATTCACTGGTGTTTACACATCGATAACATCCACAAAAATGAAATCCATACCTATAATACACACTCAGAGAAACCACTGAGGTATTTCCACTTCAGTCGACATTGTTTTGTTTCCAAAACAAACTGCAGTTAAAAGTAAACAAAATAAAAAAGGCCATCGGCCAAGTGTCACCCGACGTTTGAAATGTGTTACAAACTTCAGCCCTTTATTCTGTTTCAGAGTAAATATATGGCCAAAAACAGAAAATATATATATATTATAGAACCTGGTAAGCAAATGATAACTGAACATAAGCAAAGACATATACCCAATTACTGGGCCTCTTTATAAAATACGTAAGTTCAGAACGGGGCATATATGCGTAAAATCAGGTTACTGAAACTATATTCCCTTACAAAATGACCAAAACATCAAGACTGTTGTATACCCAGTAACAAAATAACAACAGCCATTATCCTGCTTATATGAATCTGATGAAAAATGAACAATGCATTTATGAAAATTCAGCCCATTAATATGAATAGTTCTGGAGTTATCCCTTTACCTTTAAGTGAATGTCTATTATCTATGAAAGGGGAATAACTCTGTCACTTATAATTTAGCACATCCTAACAATAATCAAAATAATCAATTTACCAAATGCTAATAGCATACCAAATTTCAGCTCTCTCGGTCAAACGGTTCAAAAGTTGGAAAAATGCCAAAAAACGACAAAGGGCCATAACTTTGTAAAAAATAGGACAACTGAAATTCCAAAATCACATGCACATCTTCAGATCATGATGAAACATTCTGCACAATTTCAAGTCAATCTGATATAAGATGTTGCAGGAGTTGCGGGGACAAGGTCTAAGTCAGCAAGGGCCGTAACTCCATTAAAAATGGCCGAAACAAAAATAAAAACCCACATGCACATTTTCATATCGTAAGAATATACTCTGTAAAATTTCAAATCAATCCGATGAAAGATGTAGGAGGAGTTGCAGGGACAAGATTTCGAAAGGTTTGAGTCAGCAAGGGCTGTAACTCCATCAAAAATGGCCGAAACAAAAATCGAAAACCACATGCACATCTTCATATCATAAGAATACAAACTGTAAAATTTCAAATCAATCCGATGAAAGACGTAGGAGAAGTTGCGGGGACAAGCTTTCGGACGGACGGAAGGACAGACGGAAGGACGGACGCACACACGGACAGACGAGGGTCATTTCTATAGTCCCCCTTCGCCTACGTCGGGTGACAAAGAAACACTGTCCTTCTGACTGACCAGATATTCCATTTCCGTCTGTCTGATCATGCAGATATTCCATTCAATGGAATCTTCTACCTCTGAATTCAGACCAGTTCATTTACGACCATAAGAAGTTTGTATCTAATTACAAATTCAATGGTGAGCACTGTTGACCCTGAGGAGACTGGTTGCCACTCGCCCAACAATTCATAATTCCCTGACTTCCCTGATTTTTCCCTGACAGTTTAAAGTTTTTCATACCTTTTTTATGGATCGTAAAGTTAATATTACAGTGCTTATTGCATCGCATCAAACATTGGGGGTTACTCTTAAAGGAAAGAATTTGCTCCATCGAGGGAGCAAATTCTTTCCCTTTAAGAGTAGCCCCAAATGAGAAGGGAAATATACCTAGACCATCTCTCTAGAAAGTACATCTTTCCCCCATGAAAAGAACAAGTAGATTTTCTGAAGACTGACATAGCCATTAATTTTCAAATTCCCTGACTTTTCCTTGCCTTTTAAGTGCCTACCAAATTCCCTAACTCTTCCCTGACCTGGAAACAAATTCATTTCTTGCACACCGGATAGAAAATGCCATTCTTTTCACCTGGGATAGAAAATCTTATCTTACCCTGGTGTTCTGACCCAGGACCGGAAAAAAATCACGAGCTGTCAATGCATTGGTTGTATAGGAGCTCACGTACCTGCGTCGTCAAGTGACGTTGGCATTTTAGATGATGACGTCACGAAGACAGTAAAAATGACGTCAGTTTATGCACGCCAGTCTTTGACGTAAAGAGCCGAATGGCGGTCGTTGAAAGCGGCATCTTCTTTCAAAATCAAATTGAAACCTCTCAAGCACTAGAATTACGCATTTTAAGAAGTTCTGAAGTTAAAACAAAACGTGGTGTGCAAGAAAAAGTATCTATCATTGGTGTGAGGTGTGGATAGAAAAATCCGTCACTCCGGATCACTGTTCGGCATCACTCGGCAAGCCTCGTGATGCCGAACAGTGACCCTCATGACAGATTTTTCTATCCACACCTCACACCCATGATAGATACTTATATTCCAGATGTTTTTTCCCTGAAGGTGGCAACCCCGAACTACTTCTATGGACCTGTCTGATTCTGATGGGAGTCTACACAGCATGCAAACAGCTCTCTCTTCTGCTCAAACAAGTTTAAGGTTAATGTCTGTCACAGAAATCAAAACCAACCTTCAGTTCAGCATGTCTCTTTTCCAGTTCTTCTTTCTCAGCACTCAGCAGGTTTTCTAGTTCTGTCGTCTTCTCGTTCAGGGTTCCTACAGTGGAACTGTTGTTGTGCAGATCTGTGGTCACCCTGGACAACTGCTCTTTCATACCCTGAACATATAACAAACATTTGATAAGGAGAAGAACTATATAAGCAATATGCTTCCGTTGGTTTAACAATATTTTGTTCATAGAAATTACATATATATAATACAAAAGTAAATAATGGTACAGGATCTGACAGTAAGCAAAATGCTTATATAAAAGCCATCTACTGAATATGCTTCATATGCTCATATGCTTCCGTTTGTATCCTTATATATAAATATTGCCACAATATATGTTGTACAGAATTTTTCAAAATAAAATATGGTGTAACAAATAACAAACAAAAGATTTTCTAAATGAGACGCGACATGACAAAAGCAAGAAAGAGGCATGTGCGCCCAGCAAAGACTCAGATCAGCCTGGACATCCTTCCAGTCTGATTAGAGTCTTTGTTGTATGGCTGAAAGCTAGCTAAAGGTCTAAGCTACCTCCATGCCAACAGCAAAGACTCTGATCAGACCGGGCAAATGCCCTGGGTGCACATGCCATTTTGTTGGTTTTCTTGTGTTGTGGCTCGGATATGAAATTTTCCTTTAAGTTCAAGGGATACACTTTCAGGGGAAGCAACACTGCCATTTCCATTTTGCTTCCCTTCTACAAAAGGGTCAACTCTTGAAGAACAGAATTTGCTCCTCCAGGAGCAAATTCTTTCCTTTAAGAGTAGACTCCTTCTTGAAAGGGTTTTCGTGCAAACAGAAGTCATGAAAGTTGTTCCCCTTTGCAAAAATGGCTGAAAAACATAATGTGTACCCAAACACCTTAAATATGGGAATCATTAAGATATGAGAAAATTCCTGAAATGCATGTTCTGACTGCAGTATTGACTGGGTACTCACAAGTATGGTTAATGAACTTATAACAACTTTTTTTTTGTTTTTGCAGAAATTTGGGTTTTGAGAAGATGTGTATTGCAAAAGTGTAATGCAATTCATTATTAAACCTGTGTGAACCTCAAAAACCCTCAAATTTTGAAAATCACAGATTTTTCCCTCATTTTTTTTCTTTGAGGATAGAGAGAGGGGTTGGTGGAAAACATTCTTAAAATTTTCACCAAGTGGTCATCCTTGAACATTTTTATTTTGCGCAAAGTATGCACTCAATTTCTTACACCAATGTTTCCCTATTTCCATAGAATTTCATCATAATTTTACATTGTATCAATATGCACCAAGTATTTTACAGTCACAGTATACTGGTCACTGTAGTACAGAAACATATGAGGTGCGACACAAGAAAACAAACAATGTGGCTGTGTGCCCAGTGCAGAGGCAGATCAGCTTGGGCATCTGCCCACTCTAATCAGAGTCTTCACTGTCCGCATGGAGGTAGCTTAGACCCTTAGCTACCCTTTAAGTGCTTAGTGACTGGATGTATGCCCAGGCTGATCTGAGTCTGTGCTGGGTGTACAACCACTTTGTTGGTTTTCTCTTGTCGCAGCTCATATTTACCTGCACTTCCGCCTCATGTGATCCTGTCATGGATGATAATTTATTCTGGGCTGACGTCAGTTGAGATTTGATGCCCTGTAGTTCTTTCTCCAGCCTAGCAACATCAGACTTCTGAAACAATAAATGTTTGTAAGTTAGAATGCATACCCTTCTTTCTCTTTGAATGCCAAGTAAACTGGCTAGAATAGCAACCAATCTGTAATTTACTCTAACATGACTTGACCAAGTTGTTAATAAAACAAGAGTTGTAGGGGTCCTATATGCCTTCTTTAATCTTTTATGCAGTTTGTGGAAGGATGTTGTAGGCTGTTGCTACATTCAACAGAAGTTATTTTGGGTGATCAGTCAGTTTTGCAAGCTTTACATTCCCCAAATGCAATTGGTTCGGACTAGCCAGTTAGTTTCGTTGGAGAACTTATTTGAAATTGTGGATGAAAGGACTATGTTTAGGAAACTGTAGTTTTAGTTTACAAAGATCTGTTGGCACAAATGAGGGTAAAAATATGTCAAGCAGTTGTGTGGAGCCTGAGTCAACAGTGTAGACCCATATCAGCTTCTTCCCGCGAAGCAGTGATGGTTTGTCTGTCCCTGAGAAAAATGGCTGGTTAGTAAAGTCAGCTTGTTCCAATTTTAGGACAATTACACTGGCTGCATCATAAGATGCCCAAAGTCTATGCACATTACTGATTTGACATCAAGACATTTATCAAAACTTAAAAAAGAAAAAAAAAATAACCACAAATGCCAAAAAAATTGTAAGAGAAAAACTAAATGTTATCATTATGTAGTTGAAGGCATAAAATAATATGTGTTCTATATGCACAACAAAGGAAGAATTACATCAGTGGATAAAAAGTACTAATTTTCCCTTATAAAAAACAATCTTTGGACATTCAAAATTTTTGCATCCAGTATTATTATTCTCTCTAGTTATGCAACAGACTCAAAAACTTTTGAAACTGATGTGAAAGAAAGAAAGTAGATTTAACACGGCCCAACCTGGACCTTAAGCAAAGAGAGAAGTTTCTCAGATTTACTGGAAAAGTTTGGGTCCAATTTTCAGGGTTATCCCTATGTTCTTTCCATTGAAACTTCTCCCTTAGCTCATAGTGTGGGGAAACTATTTCTCCAAATCTCTATCACAGTTGGGCCTTGTTTGGTAGCCAAAGTGTTAAACTTGTATGAAAGAGTATCAAAGGTTAAACTCTTCTATAAAAAGAAATTAAAAGTAAAGCCTAGCATTCACCATGCAGCACAGAGAATGAGTCTAAAATCAAACTTCATGCTTCATTACTTGGAACATATCACAAAGCATTACAAACCCAAACCAACCTTGAAAGTTGTAAATTCAAGCACCTGGATTATAAATGGATATGATGTTCATCATTCAGAGTTCCAGATAAAGAGAGATTTGGTGAGAATTCTGTTTTTCCCCCTTATTTCTTCATAACTACATGTCAGGCCCAACATTAGAACCACCTCAATGAGGTGGCTCTAATGAGGGGCAATAGCATATGTAGGAAGGTTCCAATCATTATATGAGGCTTCAGAACATGTTATCTTATCTCTCCAGGACAGCATATTTTGGGGAATATAAAGTATTCAAGTGGTCACAAAATATGTAGCTATAATCATTATATGAGGCTTCAGAACATACATGTATGTTTCATGGAAAATTCAACAGAAATTCTCACAAAATTATCCCACCCCACTTTATCTGGAGCTACTTGGTCATTTCTAATTAAATGAACATGGCAATAAATCATTACTAGATACATTTACCAGCTTTTTCAAGTGCTCCAATAAAAGCTTAAAAGAGAGAAGAAAATGGCAAAATTTAAGCCTTTGAACGCATCTACACGTAACTAATTTCCAAATGAAGTTAGTGGCAGAAGAAGATTCAGCTGCTGAAGATAATAGCGTAAAGTCGAGTAAATTCGAACAGCGTTTAAATTCAGACAGTGCCATTGTTTCCTTTATATGTCAGTTGTTTGGAATTAGAACAAAATTAACTAGGTAAACAGTGAAGATCCTGATGAGACGGCTCATTATGAGCCGTCTCATCTGGATTTTCACTGTTTGCAATGGTATGTCCAAATTTACCCGCTGTCCGAAGTTACCCCTCTCTACCCTAATGCAAAAAAATTTTGAATCTGAATATCTGAAAATTACTCTTTCTTCTGAAAGTCTCAACCAGGCAGTTATTCAGACAAAACAATGATACCAAGAATCCATAACCATAACCACAGCAGATACAGCTGGAAATCTTGTAATTGTATATATAGATGACAGATTCAGTATGATCTGTAATACCGTAATCTGTAGTGTTTGCAGATGTTATTAACTTGAACTGTTGGGTTGAAAAGGTTTGCTGAAGGTTTAGAATTGAATCACAGGATCAGACTGACATAAACAAGACCAGCCTGCATGCAGAATAGTTCCCCTGACAGCCCCTTGCCCATCATAAAAAAAAAAAAACACAAGAAAAACTAACCTAAAACATCCAGAAAGCAGATGCAGACAACAAAAGCTCTTCTTAAGAAAAAAAGGAAACAAAAAAACTGCCTACCGGTGTTCGTTTGTTGTAAAAGCCTTTTCATTTTCTTACTGCTTGAGCAGATCATAGACTGAAACTTTTGCAAGTCTGAGCTCAGTTGATCAAAACCTTAAAGGGACGCTACATTTTCAACTGTAGGTAAAACACTGCCATTTTTGCTCCAACAGTTTTTGCAGTGCTAAAGCTCCTCACATTTTTTTTCAGCCAAAATAGAAGCATACATTTTATGTGTACTATAGGACTTAGGGAATCCTTGATGAACAATTTTGCTATGCTACATATGCTTTGAACAACTGGGCCGTAGAGTCTAACACTAATCAGACTTAACATAAGTGTTATGAGGCAGCTTTTGGCTGTCTACTGCCTGTGAAAATTTGTCATGTGTCAAAAAGGAAACCAGAATCACAGTAAATTGTCACTATACTGACACTTCTATTGACAAAACCATAAATTTTGGCGCTATATTTACCGTTTTATCTAACTTTGTTTTCAATGTTTCATTATCTTTCTTCTTGGTACCCAGCTCAGCCTCCAACTGGTCCCTCTCTGCTAACAACAGCTGTTCATTTCTCTTGCTGGTTCTCGTCTGCTCCTCTGTCTCCGCTAGTGATTCACGAAGGTGAGAGATCTTGTCAGTCTCAGACTGTTGTCGTGTATCACTTAAACTCCTGCGAATTATGATTTATTATACATATGAGTAACACATAAGCCCTCATACACGACGTATATATCATATATCCAGTAAAAACTTTAAATATTGGGACAGATGGATGGAAGACTTGTGATTTTACATCCTTTCCAACAGTATTTCAGTCATATCAGGACGATGGGAGGGTGATAATGGAAGGCTGTGTGCCATGGAACCCATTTATGAAGTGAACCTGTAACCACTTGGTCATCTGGCCAGCACTTAAACCAATGACCTAAGTACTGGAACAGATAGATATGAGCAAAGGGTGCAGACCCAGATCAGGCAGCTCCGACAGAAGCAGTCTCATCAGGGTCTACACTGTTTGTCAGTCCATCTCCATCTTTTGGATACATTACCACACTGTAAGACCCAACATCCATTTTCAGAACAAGTACAGTAATTATTTTAGGTGTCCCAACTTTGAGCATTTTTACAGCATGCAGTGACCCAGCGACCCGACAAAACCAACAATGTGGTTGTGCACCCTGCTTAGATTCAGATCAGCGTGGGCGTCCGCTTATTTTGATCAGACTCTTCATTTAGTGCCCAAAGGGTAGCTAAGGATCTAAGCTACCTCCATGCGGACAGTGAAGAATCTGATCTGACTGGGCGGATGCCCAGGCTGACCCGAGTCTGCGCTGGGCGCACAACCACGTCGTTGGTTTTGTCGTGTCGCGGCTCATATATACAATGATCTATAGCACTTATCAAGTTAGTTTCTGCCATTATCTTATTTATTTATTTGATTAAACACGTATTTTTTTCTCAATTGAAATAAGATCAGAAATTAAATCAGTAAATCATCATTTCATGGATTAAAATTGGCTTTCAATCAGATTATTTTCTTTAAGCTTCAGCTTCAATTCTAATAAAAAGAAAAGAAACACACATGTGAGCTGCAACACGACTAAGCCAACAAAATGGCATGTGTCCCCAGCGAAGACTTGGATCATCCTGGGCAGCCACTCAGTCTGATCAGAGTCTTCCCTGTGTGCTTAAAAGGTGGCTAAGGGTCTAAGCTAGCTTCATGCAGACAAGACTCTGATCAGACTGGGTGGATTCCCAGGCTGAACTGAGTCTTTGCTAGGTGCACATGCCACTTTGTTGTTTAACAGTTCACCTTATAATTTCGTCCTTCTCTGCTATCTGTTGTTCTAGAAGTGTGAAATCTCTTGCATGCTGTCGGGAGTCTTCCTCTGACATATGCAGGAAACCATCCCTGGCTCGTAACTCCAGCTGGAGCTCGGCATTTAACTCTTCTGATTTCTAGAGTAAATAAAGATTCAACAAGTAGGAAAGAATGGCTGCAACTTGGTCCATACTCCTGATGTTTAGCTTACCGGCAGTTAAAAGTGCAAATACAGACAAATAAAGATTTAAGATGTATGGGTGCATTGCCATGTTTTTCTGCCCCTTTTTTTTTTATTGGGAAACAATTTTTGATATCTTCAGAGTGCCTCCCTGCAGGATAAAACTTTTCTAATTGGATCATCATCTATACTGAAAGGAAAGGAGTTGCTCCTAGAGGAGCAAATTCTTTCCTTTAAGAGCTGACCCCTTTTAGAGGGGAGGTAAACCAGAGGACCATTGGTCCTGTAGCTCACCTGAGTCCATTCATCCTCAGCACTCAAGGGTTAGGAACTCTAAAGTAAATTGTACAATATGGCCTAATTTCAACTTTGACTGAGTTGTTATGCTTGCCATAGTTAATATTAGCAAGTTTGATGAAACATATTTGTAAGTCTAAATATTGCAGTAACACAGAAATAAAAGCCAATTTGCACTTTTCCCAATACAAGTCTTTGGAAACTTTAAAACGCCATAGCAATGAAACCATGTGGGCAACAATAATAAATAAAACAATATTTATGTAGTGCTAATGTATGCGAAGAATCAGCTTCATCCCCCAATATGGTTTGAGGAAAAGATTTTTTCGAAAAGTTTTCCTTTAAGTTGCCATGGCAACAAATCAAATTTGGTGATTTGGACAAAATTATATTGAATCGTAAAGGACTACTCGAGAAACATTTCTGTAGGAAAAAATTCCAAATAATTGCAGTGAGATAGCTAAAATTGCAGATTTCCATTTTTCCCATTATAAGTCAATGGAAACTATAAGTTGCCATAGCAACCAAACTGCTAAAGCAATTGCCATGAAAAACAATTATTTTGTAGAGGCTAGTACTCAAACCCTTTCTGTAAAGTTTCAGCTTTATCAACCACTTAGTTTCTGTGTAGATGATTTTTTAATATTTTTCTATTTTTAACCATTCGGTTGCAATGGCAACCAGCCAAATTGCGCAAATTGCATAAATCTAATAAGACTGATTGAGGACTACTCAAGGAGCATTTCTATAAAACTTTTGTCAAAATATCTTCAGTAACATAGCAATAAATGCAAATATTCTATTTTGCCATTATAAGTCAATGGCAACTGTAAGTTGCCATAGCAACCAAACTGCTAGAGCAACTGCCAAGAAAAACAGTATTTTTATAGAGGCTAGTACTTAGATTCTTTCTGTGAAGTTTAAGCTTTATTGGTTGCATAGTTTCTGAGGAGAAGATTTTTGAATTTTTTAACAATTTGGTTGCCATGGCAACCAGCCAAATTGTGCAATTTATAGAAATTTCATGTGGTTGATAGAGAACTACTCAAGGAACATTTCTGTAAAAGATTTGTCAAAATATTTACAGTGACATAGCAATAAATGCAAATTTTCAAATTTTCCCATACAAGTCAATGGAAACTTTAAGTTGCCATAGCAACCAAAGTTCCAAAGGGATTTGGATAAAAAACAGTATTATTCGTTCCCCCTGCCTATAGATGCTGTATATGAAATTTGGTAACAATGGGCCTTGTAGTTTCAGAGGAGATGTTGTTTGAAAATATTGACAGACGGACGACGGACGACGGATGCCTGCCTATACTATAAGCTCACCTGTGAGCCTTCGGCTCAGGTGAGCTAAAAAGAAAACAGCAGGGTGGCTTCCCCTGAAAGTTTACCCATTCATTGTAACATTCTGCATATAAACACTTGTATATACATTTTTGCATGTTTTTCCTTTTCTTGCTTTTTATTTAGATACGCATACAAGTATCAACATTGTCAAGAATTACTTCTTTAAGAAGGCTATTTTGTCAAACTTCCTCCTTCTAGGTTAGTGTATTGTCTGACAACAGCAAGATTACAACTAGGAGCTTCCACCTAACATATGAGCTGCGACACGACAAAACCAACAATGTGGTTGTGCGCCCAGCGCAGATTCAAATCAGCCTGGGCAGCCGCCCAGTTTCACGAGACTCTTCGTTAAGTGCTCAAAGGGTAGCTAAGGGTCTAAACTACCTCCATGCGGACAGCGAAGACTCTGATCAGACTGGGCGGATGCCCAGGCTGATCTGAGTCTGCGCTGGGCGCACAACCACATTGTTGGCTTTGTCGTGTCGCGGCTCATATGAGCTGTGACACAACAAAACCAAATAAGTGGCATGAACACCCAGCGAAGACTCAGATCAGCCTGGGCATTTGCCCAGTCTGATCAGAGTCTTTGCTGTTGGCATGAAGGTCCCTTAGACCCTTAGCTACCATTTAAGATGCCCACACTGATCTGAGTCTTCCCTGTGCGCACAGGCCACTTTATCGGTTTTGTCATGCTGCAGCTCATACAAAGAGCTCTTATATACTATAAATCTTACCCGTAATTGAGTGTTGGCTTTCTTCAGATCAAGCAACAACTTCTCATTGTCATCCATAGCTTTTTTATGGGACTTCATGGCTTCATCTAGAGATGACTTAAGTTTCTCAACTTTATTATTCTGTAGAAAAATAACAACAAGTGACATTTTACTAATTAAATATTGAAGATTCTCCCACATGAGCCTTGCTACACTTGGTAAAACTGCTCAAGTAAGGGTGTCATTTTGTAGGTAGGGACGGATCCAATCACATAGGCTCTTTGAGTCTGGTTGTTTATATCATAGGCAGTGGGCATGTCAGTGACTTGTTAGGAAATAAGACACTCCCACTTTCATGAATCTCCCAACCTAATGGGTCATATCATTTACCTTTTTTAAATCCCTTATAATACTATTACCCGGATTTTGAGAAAAAATGTACAGTGCTTAAGATTTGGAACACCTAAAACCATTAATTTTCCATTTGTTCTAAATGGAAAATTAATGGTTTTTGGTATCCCAATATTTAAAGCAATATGCCAGCTCAAAATAAGCCATTCCATTTATTATTCAAAGTAATTGTTAAATTTATGTTTTGCCTTTTAGAAAGCTAAAGCACTTTTATTTGCTCAGTAACTCGAGTCAAGTAACATATAGAATACACATGCTCCTGTGTGTATTGATTTTTATCAGGTCACAAACAACTAAAACAGGCTTGCAATGATGCCAGAAGGATCATTCCTGCTTGCAAATGAAGTGAATTGAAATCAGAGTTATAGTGGGTTTACTTGTTTAAAAACTCTACACAAAGATTTTGAGACAATATAAAATTTGGGCAGGAAGACTGCTTTAAGCACTTGAAGATAAAATTACTGCTTTAAGCACTTTAGTATAAAATTACCTAATAAGTTTTCCCTCTAGCTGTGCAATCTGGGAATTTAAACTGACTTGTCTTGTTGCTATGGTAACAGTGAGGCCTTACCTGGATTTTAAGAGATTCTGAGGTAGAAGTGAGTTTTCCCTCTAGCTGTGCTATCTGGGAATTTAAACTGATTTCCGTACTGTCTAAAAGCTCTCGTCGTTTGTCCAGCTGATTTTGGTAGGTTTGGGACTGTTGCTGAATACAGAATACAAAATCTGCATTTAGCAAAATCTATGGTATTCAACACAGGGTTTCAGATAAGAAGGGTTACAAGGATCATAATTATTTAAGGATAATTTTCAATGTTTCTCCATTAAAATATGAGCCGCGACACGAGAAAACCAACAATGTGGTCGTGCGCCCAACGCAGACTCAGATCAGCCTGGGCATCCGCCCAGTCTGATCAGAATCTTCGCTATGCGTTTGAAGGGTAGCTAAGGGACTAAGCTACCTCCATGCGGACAGTGAAGACTCTGATCAGACTGGGCGGATGCCCAGGCTGATCTGAGTCTGCGCTGGGCGCACGACCACATTGTTGGTTTTCTCGTGTCGCGGCTCATATATGTTGTGATCCCTCATTAGAACCGTTTTATGGAGATGGTTCTATTGAGTGGTCACAACATATGTTTTAGGGAATGGTCATTATTTATCATCAAGTTGGGTTCTCTTTAGCTGGCTCCCCCCTCCCCCCCCCCACCCCATGGAAAATAAAATTTTGACCCCCACCCCCACCCAAAAACAAGAGGCCCACGGGCCACAGAGCTCACCAGATCTCTAGCTCAAAATTGCTATCAAAATTACTGTCACATTTGTACAGCCTAATACAAAATATACAACTACAAAGTCTCAGTCTGAAAGTCTGTTGAGTTGATAACAAAATATATAACTATTTTCCATATTTTGATTGCAGTAAATGCTATTTTTCAATTTTCCCCATTATAAGTCAATGCAACTCTAAGTTGCCATAGCAACCAAACGAAAGAGCGGATTTTCATCAAAAACACAAACTTTCAACCCCCCAGCCTAAGGATACTAAAGATGAAATCTGGGCCTTATTGACCCAGTGACATCTGAGGAGATAATTTTGTAAGTTGTTTTTTTTTCCATTATTTTTGCATTTTGGTTTCCATGACAACCAGTAAATGGAGCAGTGGGTCCAAAAACAATAAAGCTAATAGAAGACTTCTTAAAGGAACATTTCTATAAAAGTTATGTCAACATATCTGCAATGGCTAGGCAGTAAATGCCATTATTCAATTTTCCCCATTATAAGTCTATGGGAACTCTAAGTTGCCATAGCAACCAAACTAAAGAACAGATTTTCATAAAAAACACAAACTTTCAATACCCCAGCCTAAGGATACTACAGATGAAATCTGGGCCTTATTTACCCAGTGGTTACAGAGGAGATAATTTTTAAGTATTTTTTCCATTTTTTTTTCATTTTGGTTTCCATGGCAACCAATAAAAGGGGCACTGGGCCAAAAAACATACAGCTGATATAAGACTTCTCAAGGAACATTTCTATAAAAGTTTTGTCAACATATCTGCAATGGCCTGGCAGAAAATGTCATTTTTCAATTTTCCCCATTATAAGTCTATGGGACTTCTAAGTTGCCATAGCAACCAAACTGAAGGGCAGATTTTCATAAAAAACACAAACTTTCAATCCCCCAGCCCAAGGATGCTACAGATGAAATTTGGGCCCAATCAGCCCAGTGGCTTCAGAGGAGATGTTGTTTAAAAGTGTTGACGGACGACGACATACGACATACGACGACGGACGACGACGACGGACACTGCCTATCCTATAAGCTCCCCCGAAGCCTTCGGCTCTGGTGAGCTAAAAACACATTCAACAGAAACATACATCACCTCCCACCCTAACCCAACCACACAAACACATAGCAAAGGGAAAAAGAACATTTCAACACAAACATACAAAACATACCAGAAAATTTCCTCATACATTGTATCATTACTTAGTGTTTCAATATGAAAATGCATACTTTATTTACAGTCAGTTTCTACATCCCTATGATTTTTCAAAGACAATTCTCTGTAGTGGAGTTAGTGATGAAGCAGTAGTGCACCGGGCTCATGATCAAAGGATCCCGCCCCCCCTCCCCCAAATCCTCCAACCCCCAAGCTGATAAATAATGACCGTTCCCTTATTGAGTATCTCAGAGTTGTCCTGAAGAACCGTACCTTATCTGAGCATCTGTTGAACTTCTAAAATGGGATTAACCAGTTATTTTCTAAAAAAACAAATGCTGTGGCTCCTCATTAGAACTGCATTAGTGTCCCAAACACATGTGTATATAAAACATGTTATTTTGACAATGAAGATGTAACAAATAATTTAACAATCTCAGTATATCCATCAAAACACCTTTTCTTTTAAGGTATCCCACTGAAAACAAGACCTGTCACCGGTACAGGATAGCTTGCCTGACAGCGCCATGCCCATCAAAAAAACTTTAACGTAAAATTTTAACATTTTGCTAACGCTGCCGCCTCCGCTGACACTAACGCTGGGGGTAGTACAATAGCTCTTCCTGAACTTTGTTCAGGCGAGCAAAAAACTATTGTGAGCATGCAACAGTTAGAACAGCTACAGATTTAAATAAGATTTCACAAGTCTCCCATAATCTTACAAACTTTAAAGAAATGTGGTGATACAATTAATGTTTGAGACAATGTCCTATGTAAGCACATTGTACAGCAAGTCAACAAGACCAGGTCTCGAGGTTTTAAAACATTTTTGCGCTCAGCTCAGTTGAGCATGAAATTTTCTCTGCTGATAAATATGAAAATGCCAACTAATGGTGATATTTTCACATTCATAAGCAGGGAAAATTTCATACTCAGTTAAACTGAGCAAGAAAACAACTCTACTTATCAGTTATTTGCTATCTATTAACAGGTTAAATTTCATACTCAGCTGAGTAAAGCATGAAAACTTTTATAACCTTGGGGCCTGTTCGTGTACCTGAGAGCTTGTTTGTCAGCATCTTACCCATCACATTAAAACTTTAACCAGAACATTAATGCAAATTGGGACATTGATGCCGGAGTGAGTACAACTTTCATATAGATAGGCTAATAAAATGTTTATGTTCAACCCTTTTTTAACTAATGGACTTGTCCATCTCTAACATTTGGATGAGTCCATTTCCAGTTTTAGGGGTTTCTGATGAATGTTTTCACTTTTATTGTATTTTGCACAGAGATTCATGTAAGCAAACAGTGTAGACCCTGATCAGATGCTGCATTGTGCAGCATCTAAACTGAGTCTGCACAGTTTGCATATGTGTTCCCTAAATGGGTTTTCAGTCTAAAAAGGGTTAAACACTACCAGTTATTTCAAATACGAAGTCATGTATTCAGAATGAGATTAACCCTAAAGCGCCAAAAATTAAAATTGTTGAATTGGCCAACAGTGTAGATCCAGATGAGGTGGCTCATAATGAGCCACCTAATCTGAATCTACACTGTTTGCCCTCTAGAGTTCAAATTCTCAATATGATATCGTTTGGACGAAACATTTTTAGAAATTCTGCCGACGTAAATTTTGTCGTCTGCTTTTTGGCGCATTAAGGGTTAAATATTTCAGCATGATTATATCTCCAGCACTACATTTAGACTAGTGCATTTAGCTTGCGAGTAAGAATTTTTCATGTTAGGACAAGGCATATGGCTACCTGTTAGAATTCTAAGATACATGTACATGTATATAGCACATGCAATAAACTACAGACAGCAGTCAAAAGTATTTCATCATTTTTTTTCTGAAAATTCCATTGACCTAAAAGAATATTTTCAGTATGCAAGAAAAGCAATTACATGTACTCTTACTATTCTATACTCAAAAGCAAAAATAAGGCATATTTTTCTTTTTGGTATTTTTATGTCAAAATAAAAATCTGCTGAAATTTGCAAAACAGGGAAGACATTATCAATGCATGGAGTATACTTCGTCGCAAACTTATTGAAATTTTATTTGTTTATTCATGCGTAACAAACGCGTAAACAGTCAAGGGGTCAATCTCAAAATTCACAAAAACTGATCCGCTAAATCAGTGTCCTGAACTGAGTTGTGCCTGGCTCCCAGACTGATGCCCTCTTTATCTGGGACGCTACAATGTCTCAGAAATGTCATCAAGAATTTTCTGCATTGGTTACTTGTTACAAACAAAGTTATGCCCCTTTCTGCAAAACCGTAAAGTAGGCCAGTTTTGCGATAGCAAAAGAAAATTTGTGGATTTTTCAGCAAACTGAATTGGAATCCATTTCCAATTTGGGTGAAATAAAAGGGTAAGTGGTCACAATCGAATGGCGTATGTAACGAAGGGAAGTAACTCTGTACGTCCTCCCAATAATGCAACCACAGATTGAACTTTTGGGCGCTCGATCCTTGAAATCAATGGGCAAAATTGAATAAAAATCACACAGCATCTTTATCATAAAGGGCAGTCTACGGTAATCGAATCGGAAAACAAGATTTTTTTCCGGGAAAATATTTTTATTGGCTTTTACATTTCGTAACTTAAACCGGAAGTGAGCAAAATACAGTAAAACCTGTCTTAGTGGCCACCTGTGTTAAGCAAGCAACCTGTATTAAGCAAGCTTGTATTCAGTTCCCAAAACAGGCAAATACATTGAAATGTACCTGTATTAAGCAAGCACCTGTCTTAAGCAAGCAGATTCTGATTATCCCTTAGCAGCTTGCTTAATACAGGTTGGACTGTACGTGCTCATTTCAAACCAAAATTTGTTTGAAACGGGTTCTTTACCCATAGCCTTACTCATTTTGAATCCCAAATTACCAGATTTTTCTAATAATTTGATGATTCAGACGATTTTCAAAAACTTTTAAAACCTTTGGAAAAATGCAGATTTTTGCAGGTGCAATTTAACTGTATAAGAATCAATTTTTTAAAAGTTTCATACCGTTTTCCAGCTGGTTACATCATGCTTAACTCACATGCAGCAAAATCATATTGATAATTTAATGTTTGCCACTGTGAGCCAGAATTTTGTGATTTTTGCCTTTTTGACAAAAATCATATTTTTTTCGAAGAATTGCACTGTGACAAGAAATGCTGCAGAATTTATGGCCACGTTTAGACAAATCCAAGTATTAAGTTAAAAGTGAAATATCATAACATTTAATGAGGCAAAACAAGACACTTAAAATATGCTTTTCTTTTGCTGTTGAGTATACTTCCGTACATCCAATTTTAAATGAAATACATACTGGGTGAAAATGAGGAAAGTAGAGACATTTACTCAATTATTTCATTATTGAGCCGCGACACGTCAAAACCAACAATGTGGTTGTGTGCCCAGCGCAGACTCAGATCAGCCTGGGCATCCATCCAGTCCGATCAGAGTCTTTACTGTCTGCATGGAGGTAGCTTGGACCCTTAGCTACCCTTTAAGTGCTTAGTGAAGAGTCTGATCGGACTGGGCGAATGCCCAGACTGATCTGAGTATGTGCGGGGCGCACAACCACATTGTTGGTCTTCTCATGTCGTGGATCATTTTGTCTAGGCTGACAAAGAAGTTGGAACTTTCCAAACCACAGTCATGTTATTTTTGTTATTAAATTTTGATGACTTTGCTAATGACATCATTTTGATATATTTGTAAAATTTCAATTATATGTCACTGTATCCAGTTAGTCTCATATATGTGCACTGTCACAAAACAAAGTTAACCTGAAAAAACTGACAAAAGTTTATTTGCTGATGCCGCCAGTAAACATGTACATCTGTCAGAAGAAGAAAATTCCCATTCAAGAAGCAACTGACTTTTAGAAGTTTACAGTACACTGTTGTCCCACTTAGGAAGCAAATTCTAAATTTAGTAACCATTTGCTGTAAACTAACAGTCAACTGCTTCCCAAAAGGGAAGTCGCTTATACTGTCTGTCTAATGTCTGCTAGTCATAGGCCGGACAAAAATCAAAATGGAAATGTAACTTGATGGCAATTTGAAATAAGATGAAATACTTTTGGCCAGATACTTTCTATGTCAGTAAAATAAGAAGCAATTTAACGTAACATAAATTTACTACATGTAAATATGTGTAGTATATAAATTTTGAATATCTATATTGTAAGTACAGTGCTTAATGAAAGAGAGCAACAGAGAGAGAGAGAGAGAGAGAGAGAGAGAGAGAGAAAGAACCAGGACCAAAGAATGAGACAAAGAGACAGCGATACTATAGGCCGTTTGCGAAAAAGTGGAGGGCAAAAAATCGATTTAATTTCATTATTACTGAATAATTTTTTATGAAACTTTGCAGACCTTAATCTATTACCCATACGAACTCATGCAAGGAAACTCAGAATTTTTTGACAGTTAAATAGAAAATTGTCAGATCAACTACATGTTAAAATCTGTCCCAAATTTTTGAAGTTTTACGCTTGGTTGGTGCAGTTTTTGGAACAGCCAGTGTTGTAAAGACTATGTTAGTGTACATCCCTTATATGGACATTTACTTATATATAGGAGAAACACATAAGAAAACCCCTTTCAAGTGATTGGCCCATTGTCGCTAAAGCCTCATGTTTACCCAGTAGGGAGTGAACACAATTCAGACTATATTATGGTAATTTGTGAATGAATAAAAGTATTAGTATAGTAGCTATAGAACAACAATGGCTGTTGAACCATTATGGTTACCTCCTGTGTAAGAATGGCATAAAACTGAGAGGAAAAATGGTAATGATTAATAGAGTAACTTTTTATTCAAAGGTCAAAAAATTCTGAATTTCTTGTTATGAGTTCGTATAGGTAACAGATTATGATATGCAAAGTTTCATGAAAATCTATACGGTATTAATAAAATTAAATCGATTTTATGCCCTCCACTTTTTCGCAAACGGCCTATACCAACTATATTAAGTCTACAGTATCACAAACCTGTACAAAATCACACTTTTCCACTATTGATAACCTGTGGGATTCCAGGGTTTCTATTTGTGTCTTGCAAAAACAGTGTCAAAATGGGAATAAACTGGTGATGGTAGGTTCAACAACAAAACCATCTACTCTAATCAAACTCAATGCCTATGGTCCTGTCCCTATTGCAGAACTCCAGATAAAAGACGTATTTAAGGATAATTAGGTCAACTGTGACAATTTTGATTACTTCCTCCATTTAAGTGAGCCGCGACACGTGAAAACCAACAATGTGGTTGTGCGCCCAGCGCAGACTCAGATCAGCCTTGGCATTCACCCAGTCTAATCAGACTCTTTGCTAAGCGCTTAAAGGGTAGCTGAGGGACTAAGCTACCTTCATGCGGAAAGCGAAGACTCTGATCAGACTGGGCGGATGCCTAGGCTGATCTGAGTCTGCGCTGGACGCATGACCACATTGTTGGTTTTGTCACGTCGCGGCTCAAGTAATGTTATAATATGTAATCAAAGCCATCTCTGTAAGACGATAACTAAAGTGTATGGGTACACTTCTATATTTTTCCACTTTTTTTTATTATGATGAAAACTTATGTAACTTCCTAATTTCTTCTCTTGGCCCTGAAGCAAGCCCTCCCAAATGGGGTGTATTAATGTATAGAAAAAATGAGGAAAGACCAAATTCTTTCCTTTAACAGTATGCCCCATGGAGACGGATGCAAAACTGAAAATGGCAGAGTTGCTTTCCATGAACATGTTCCAAAACATGTCCATGTTGTAGCAGCTCATTAGACTCAGCTCAGTAAAAGATACTAATGTGTTTTAACATGAAATTTGTCTTAGAATATTCCTTTAATACACCTTTACCTAAAGCTCTGCCTACTGCACCTCAGACATTGTATATACGAAAATAGAGACAAGTTCTATGACAAAAGTCAAATTTACACTGTCTGAAACATGCATTTGAAAGGTGAGCTCTTTCTTTGGCTTATCAACATAAGCCATTCACTTATAAATACACAATCTTGTATCTACTAAAGACCATCCCAAATAATTCTTGAAGTTTACAGACACAATGAGTAGGAAAGAAATTTCACAGAACAACAACAACAACAACAACAAAAAAACTTTAAAAAGGTTCATGAATTATGCTATGTAATAGAAAGTAACAGTACATTAAATTCAAAAGAAACATAATGATCATGCAAATAAAACAGAAAACAAGAATAAAAGAAAACCACTTCCCTGGTCAAATGCCTGGTTGAACAAAATATTACAATTCAAGGTATTACAAATGATATATTGCATTCCAGCCTCTGAAAATCTAGCCTTTATATTACCACAAACAAAGAAACTAATGATACCTAACCTTCCATAGCTATATCTATAATTTAGCTTACAATTATTTTATAAAATGTGACTAAAATAAAAGTCCATGTCGCTCAATAAGAAAACTGTTACAGAATGTCAGATAAATAAAGATTTGGGGGAAAAAAATTCAATAAAAGATCTATAATGGAGTTGAAATAGAATCCTAATATCATTCTATTTATTTTTCTTTCCCCAAAATTTTACTATCTGAACCAGTATCTCCACATGTAGGCCACTTACACTGTATGCAGTAACAAAACCCTACAGCAAAAATTCATAAAAGTAATTACTGAATGCAACTAAATGTTTACCTAACATACAATTGTCTAAAAATGATGTCTTGACACCCAGCTCAGCCTCTAGCAGGTCTCTTATTTTGGTTTTATTTATCTACATTTGTCTTAGGAGAACCAAACTCATTTTTTACTGCATGCTCTTCTTTCCACTCAACTTTTCCTTGATACAGGGCTATTCAATGTAATCTGCACAGCTCTATAATCAAACATTTCAACTTGGCCTGTCAGATCTAAAGGGTCATAACTCTGTCAGATACACTTTAAGCACAGCAAGCAGTTAGTGACAGCCCACAGCAAGGTGCAGGGTTAGAGTACATCACATGCCAATGTAAAAACCATAAAAACACCCTACATGCAATTTTACAACATGCAAGAACTCAAACAATCATATATTAATTCAAAAGATCAAATTCTTCTAGAATCAGTCTTTAATTATTCTAACTTTATGTTAAAAGCAATAGTTGATATCATTTAACAGGACAATACATGTAAAATGAATAAGCTTTCAACTCATTAAGCACATATTCAAATAACTGAACATTAGGAAAATGAAAAAGGCTGCAACGTCATCATTACCTCACCCACTTTTACATTATAAGGCTGAAGTGGGTGGGGCCAAAACAAAATGAAATCTGAATCATACAGCACAAAAGAAAATCTAAAATGCATTACAACTTACCTGTACAAATTCACATTTTTCTGCTATTGCTTTCCTCTGTGCCTCCAAGTTATCTATCTGTTTCTGCTGTGCTCTTCTTTCTATCTCCCAGTCTCTCGATCTCAATTTATATTCCTGTAACAAAATACCGTATACGCTGTAATTTTCGCGGGTTCAAATTTTCACAGTTAAGGGTCAAAAACATGATTATTAATTTTCGCGATTTTTAATTTTCGCAGTTAGCAACATGCTTGAAAAGCAGAACTATTTCTTTTCATTTGAGTCAGTTCTTTCATTAACCTGCGGCAGGGCTGCCGCAGGTTAATGAAAGAACTGGCTCAAGTGAAAAGTACCAGCAACTACCTAAGGAAACACAAACAAAATATATGGTCACTGTGTCTACATACACTTTGTAAGAAACAGGAAATTTTTCACGATTTAAATATTCGCGTTTTCTAAGTGACCGCGAAATACCGCGAAAAATGGAACACCGCGAAAGTTGCCATATATACGGTATGAATCACAGCCTGTAGCGGAGAAGGCAACATTTATGCACTCAGTCTCTGCTCACAATTGCCCAAACTACCAGGTTTAGTTTTCCTGAGACTGACACGTTTTTACAAATTTTTACTACAGAATTCTCTAGTTATGTACTGCTAGAAAGTTTTCCTGCTCAAACTGGTGACAGCTCAAAGCAGATCCAGGATGCTGGAAAAAAACATCAAATAAATTCTGATATAAAGAATTCTGCAGAATGTTATATAATTAATATGTTTTAGAGCTATCAGAGAAACAGCTAAACCAGAGCTATCAATGAAAGCTTATTCCCTGTTGATAATGCCAACGATAGCTGATGTACTTACTCAGAGCTCTAGATAAGAGGGGTATTTGATGATAATTGAAGGATAATTTTTCTTATTTCTGATTGAAACCATATGTTGTGACCCCTCATCTGAACCGTCTCGAAGAGACGGTTCAGATGAGGGTCACAACATATGTTTTTATGCAGAATTAACAAAAATTATCCCTAATTATCACCAAATACTCCCTCTTATCTAGAGCCCTGCTTACTTCAATGATTCACATAATAATCCTACCTCAACTTTCTTGGAGAGTTTCTGTACCTCCACCATGCTGTCCTGGACTTCTAAAACTGATTTTTCTTTTTCTCTCTCTGCTTCTTTTTTATGTTTCAAGTGTCGTTTGTGGAGACGTTCATATTCTCTTTGCAACTTCTGAACCTGTGCAAAAAACAAATATTCATTGCTTCCTGCTTTATTATTGTGACCCATTTGCAACAGAACCTAAACATAAAGCTCCAAAGGCAATTTACTAATTTGATTGAAAAGTAAGCCATTGGTTTTGTTAACCCAAATAGAAGCTGAAAGAAGTTTCTCATCACTCTGAACTTAGAGAAAAAGATAATGCTCCGATTTCTTGTTGCAGATTAAGATCTACTCAACCCATTACTGCCTAGCACCCCAAAAATGGGATATAGGCAAACAGTGCAGACCTAGATCAGATTCCGCAAAACGCGGCGTCTGATCAGGGTCTACACTTTTTGCATACGACAAATGGATATTTTTCCTCTAAATAAAACAAAAAATCGAAAAATAAACTAAACCTGACACCGCTTAAATGTCAAATGGACTCGTCCAATATATACAGAAAGAAGAGTCCACTAGGCATTAATGGGTTAACCAGTACTCAACAAATTCTCCTTTTCCTTGAACCCAAAAGGTGTTACCATGATGCCAGATGTTGTTGTTTAAAATTGCACCATTAACATGCAACTTTAAAACTGACACACAATATTTATTAGATTTGCGCTTAGACAAGCAAAATGGGTGCTCAAGCTTATGTAAGGTGAATGGATACACTTTCAGGGGAAGCAACTGCCAAATTCATTTTTGCTTGTCTCCTAAGTAAAGAAGGTAGACTCCTAAAGGCAATAATTTGCTCCCCCACACGCAAATTCTTTGCTTTAAGAGGCGACCAATTTTCAAAGGGCTTGATTATCCAGAGGAAATCACAAAAGTTGTCCCCAAAGTAACAAGACCTGTCCACGTACAGGAACACCTTGCCCATCACAGAAAAGAAAACTTTGTCATAAAACTTTTTTTAATTAAAAGTGTCACGTCCACGCCAATGCCAGGGTGACAACAATAGCTCCCTGTACTTTTGTACAGACAAGCTAAAAACGGTGGACAAACATGCAGGTATGCCCATACACATTAATGAATATGTGAACGGCTTAAGCTCAGACTAGTTTGCATCTGTGCAGTCTGATTACAGCCTTTGCTATTCCACACAATATTTATGGATGCTAATGAATCTACAAGCATAAAATGACAGCTCTTGCTAGACCTCTTAATTGGTTAAGTATCTGCTATTTGCACCCTTTTTGTGTGATGTTGCTCAGGTAAGCTGATGCCCAGGCTGATCTGACTATTAACTGGGCGCACATGCCACTTTGTTGGTTTTGTCAGGTTGCGGCTCAGGGCCCAGTTGTTAAAAGCATCGTTAGCCTAACGAGCTTGTTAAGAGGCTACCTCGTTAAGTGTTTTATGACTTTATAGCCAAATACACTGAAATTTTTAGTTGAAAATATGTGAGATGCTTTTTTAATGCAAAAGCTTCTTACAATTTTTCAACAAAAAATATTGCATAATTGAGATATTAACCTTTGAAATTTTAACGTCTCGTTAACTAACGATGTCATTAGTTTTGAACAACTGGGCCCAGATGTTTCAATGAGACTGACAATTTGACATGTGTGGTCAGTATTTCTCATGTTGTGTCAGCATGATCTTACCTCCGCCCTGAGTTTAGCCAGTTGTGATTCATACTGTGTAATATCTTCTCTCTGTTTCTTTTCCACGTTGTCCAATTGCTGCCGCAAGTTACCAATCTGTTAGAAATAACATAATTGAGCCATGATGCGAGAAAACCAACAAAATGGTTGTGCACCCAGCGCAGACTTAGATCAGCCTGGGCATCTGCCAAGTCTGATCAGACTCTTTGCTAAGCGTGTAAAGGATAGCTTAGGGGCTAAGCTACCTCCATGCGGACAGTGAAGACTCTGATCAGACTGGGTGGATGCCCAGGCTGATCTGAGTCTGTGCTGGGCGCATAACACTTTGTTGGTTTTCTAGTGTCGTGGCTCATATTTGGACCAGCTGTGGGGTAACATTGTATTATACTGAATTAATGAACAAACAAAATAATACGATTTGTCAGAACATAAAACAGCCTACTTTATGGGACTCCAAAGATAATGATTCTAGCTCTAGACCACTGAGATACTGCGAAGAAACTGGCATATATGGTTGTAATTGTGACAAACAAACATTATGACAATAACAATGTATTTTATATTGCATGGAGAAGATTACTAAATATTGTTAAAACTTGCCAGTAATTACATTGGTGTAATAAAATTAGTATTATTATCTTACTTCATTTAAACTTTACTTTCTTTTTACAGAGAGTATACAAGAAACATCTATACATCAATTTGACGATAAGGTGGGGTTTCTCTTCCAAAACTATCCCCCCAAAATCTAGATCTGTCTGGTAAGTAAAAGAGATCTAGATTTTTTGTGGGACTGTTTTTAAATTTGGTAGGAAAAGAAACAACCCTTTCTGACAACCAAATGAGCTGCGACTCGACAAAACCAACAAAGTGGTTGTACGCCCAGCGCAGACTCAGATCAGCCTGGGCATCCCCCCAGTCTGATCAGAGTATTGCCTGTCCGCATGAAGGTAGCAATGACCTTAAGTTCCCCTTTAAGCTTTAAGCGCTTAGTGAAGGGTCTGATCAGACTGGGCAGATGCCAGGCTGATCTGAGTCTGCGCTGGATGCACAACCACTTTGTTGGTTTTCTCGTGTCGTGGCTAAAATAAATATGATTACTGAGTAGCTGCTTATATTAAGTAACTTCCCATGGACACTCTCAAGAAGTGTTGCAATACTAGTCTAGGGTAAACATCTTTATTATTATATACCTATCAACGATACGCCGTTTTAACTGCCAGTTTTCTGGCCATCTGATACATAACGCCGAATCAAACTGACGTTTTCCGAATCCGTATCACTATCCTTTTAAACAAGGCTATGCCTGAGTTCCAGCTTCCGGCGCGTCATTGTTTAACGTGCATCGTAGAAAAGAGAACTAGAGATACGGGACTAGTGACGTAACATCAACAAGCACACCAAAAATGGTGCGTCTTGATTGCTCAGTCTGCAGCGTTTGTCTCACGACTAGCTACATACCTCTGCCACAAGGTTCGAATTCGGGTTGATGCATTAGCGCTGGCAAGTATGAATGGTTAGCTGTTCCCTAAGATATATAATAAACAAATTATTACAATAGTAGCTTGATCTGGCGTACTGTATCACATCTCGAAACTGAGCTCATACGATCGGATCACCCTCCACGCAAGCTTCTCGGGTGATCTGATGGTATGAGCTCATCCGCTCGACCTGATACATTACGCCAGATCAAGTTACTATTGTAATAATGTTTATGTATTGACTGATATTGTACTGAAACTTACCTCTTTGTGTTTCTGTTCCAATGTCGACTTCTGCATCAAACATTCCTTCTCCCTCACTTGTAGCCGTGACTGAAGCCCCTCTCTCTCCCTCTCCCACTCTCGTTTCTTTGTGACAACATTTAAATCTATCTGCTTCATCAACTCCTGTAGCTCTTTCTCACAGTTTGACATGAATGACCCTCGAGGCAGCCTGAAAGATAAAATTAAGGTATATTTATGAAAACCTCTCAAAGGGAGACCATTTTGGTCAGAAAGTATTAATCTCCATTCTCATATATGGGCAGACCTGTTTACTCTCAGCTCAGACTTCACCATGTGTAGTCATGAAGGCACCTAAGTGTATTTTACAGTACTTATGTGTAGTCCAAGCATGTGGTGGTTGGAGGGGAGCGTGTGTGCGGTGGAGGTGTGGGGGGCCCTATTTTGAATTTTTCGAAAAATTTGGTAAGTGGTTTCTAGCCTAGGCTGTTTCTCCCTTTTTTGAAATCATGTCTTTTACAGGTATGGGTAAGAAAATGGGTAGAAAATAAGCCAAAATCATATAGTAAACAGGTCTGTATGGGATAAGACCACTGGAATTTCTAATATTGTCAAATACCCCTAAAAACAGACAAAGAGCTGAAAATAGTGATGGCTTGCAGGGCTTGACAAATCAAAATTCCATCTACTTGTCCGGTATAGAGCTTCTGCTGCAAAATGCTGAAATTCTTGTATTTTTCCTATATAGCCTATATATTTTTATGGGCAAGTAAGAAAATATTTTACTTGCCCAGCAAAAATTCTGACTTGTCCCGGGCAGCTGGACAATGGATTTGTCAGTCCCTGGCCTGCCATCACTATTTTTGGCTTTTTGATTGTTTTTAGGGGTATTTGACCGAACTACATTTTCTGCGACACATTTATGCTGTTGTTGATTGTGTTATAGCAATCTTGCTTGTTTAACAAGACCATAGTCACAGGGCATGAAAGCATAACAGCATACAACAGCCATGTGTTTAGCATGCACATGCACAGCTTTGCTAGTTGATTAGACAGACAGCATGGATGGATGAGTTGCGATTTTACGTCCTTTTCAATAGAATTTCAGTTATATCAGGACCATAGGAAGGCGATAATGAAAGGCTGTGTGAATTGGAACCCTGTTTACGTTTGAAAAGATTCTTGCCTACAGCAGGAATCGAACCTGGAACCACTAGATCGGCACCCCAGCGTTTAACCTACTGAGCTACCATGGCTCCTGACAGACAGCAAGATGCACCTCCAACATTCAGGGATGTTGCAATCAGCAACCAGCCAACCACCACCTCTCCTGATACCAGGAAACACTGGCCTGCAGATTTCCTAGTGCCTGGCTTGAAGAAATTGATCTGATGTGGTGCCTGTTGGTACATGTACTTGAACCACAGTCACCTAAGTGACCTAACACTCCAAAGACTAGGCCATGTATGAAGTACAATTCTGAATTAATGTACCTGAGCCTTACATTGTCATCTCAGCACAAAAAGTCAATAACTCCAACTAAAATATATAAGTACTTTTTGACTTTTTGCACCAAGTTGACGACATAAGGTAACCATAAGTATCCTAAATATTGAGACAACTGTGTCTGAACATTCAACACACTATGCAGGCCCAGATCAGATCCCTGATGGTCCTGTCTGATAAGAGCCTGCACTGTTTGTCTTTCTGAATAGCATTTCATACGCATCCTCAGATCATCTTTGTTCAAAATTTAGAATTCTTTTGTAACAGTAATTGGTTAAGGTGTTCAATATTTAAGGTGACAGGGTACACTATCAGGGGAAACAACTCTGCCATTTTTATTTTTGCATCCCTTCTGAATAGGGGTCAACCCTTAAAGGAAAGAATTTGCTCCTCTGAGAGCAAATTCATTCCTTTAAGGGCAGACCCCTTTTGGGGTCTCCCTCCTCCAGGGAAGCAAACTGGAACTCATAAAGGTAGTCTCGCTTTGTAAAAATGGTGACAAAACATACCAGTGTACTTATACACCTTAAGGTAATGATTGATATCGTACATACTTGTTTTCTTTCTGCAGTTCTGTCCACATGCCTGTTACCGGCTCCATCTTTCTCTGTCTCACACTGCTGGAGGACTTAGACAATACATTTAGCACCTTCAGATAGATTTCACGGCATTCTGAAACAAGAGCATACATTAAAATAAGGAAGTACCCATTTTTTTTTTAAGTATTTGGACAGATAGGTCTAGGCAAACGGGAGCAGTCTGACCAGGGTCTACACTGTTTTCCATTTTGTTTACATCATTTAGTTTCATTACTGAATTGTGAACAAAACCGTTCCACTTATAGGACAATTTCTATGCAGCTACGGCATACAGTGCAATTTTGGGCCACAAATAAGACCAATGAAGAAAAATCTCTTGTTTCCGGTTACCCTACTACAACCTTATTTGTTTTTGGCCTACTCAAACTTTTTATATGGCCTTATGGAAAATTTAAGTTAAGAAAGATTTTTTTTTTTTACATTTTCCAACCCCCCTCCCCCCATCCTCCCCTCCAAAAAAAAGCGTTTTTAAAAGAACATTTTGCCTACCTACTGACCGTGAAAATTTCTAAGACAAACCCAGAAAAAAGACGTTTTCTTTGGCTTAAGGCATTTTGTTTTGTTTCACTGCCAAATTAGAAATCCCACAGTAGCTCCCCTTGGTTAGGCGACCTCTGTTGGAATTCATCTTCTTTACGGCCTATAGAATTACATCTGACCCTGATCTTTATCAGCTTGTTGATTCTAGACTGAACCAGGCCACAGGGGCTTGTATCACACTTTTTTCAGGCTGCAGTCATAGGTGTATGTATTTTATTGACAGCGAATACATACACCTATGACTGCAGCCTGAAAAAAGTGTGATACAATCCCCTGTGAACCAGACTGCTATTCATACTCACTAGCCCATGCCAGAATCAACCAGTTATATGAAAGAAGACCTTAACAAGCCCAAGAGTCGAGAGACTATTCCAGGCCTCAGATACAGTAAGAATTCTAACTTTAATGAATTGCATGCTCAAAACGCAGACCTTCATTTCCTAGATAAAAATAGTGCATATTTGTTCAGCAAGTGTCAGTTATTTTGTAATGACGTAATACTGATTAAGAATAACAAAGAGGTTCTGAATTGACTTCTCTGAATAAAATAATGCAGGTTCATGATGTAAACAAAGGGATTAAAATAATTTATACCTGTGGATTCCATCCACTCCATTTTTTTAATCTGTAGTTTGGCCAAAATGTTGTGAACTGATTTAGATAGACAAGTCCTGTTGACAATAGAGGACAATGTGATTTGGTTCAGTGAAGGATCTTGCCATAACCTGTGAAGATGTATTGTTTACATGGTTTATCATAATCTTTTTGGGACATGTCTTTACAAGTTTTTCTTGTCTTTACCTGTGCAAACGCTTGATACCAGGACGATCAGAGAATCATTTTCCTGCAGTCTGTCAGGAATGAAACAGCTAATTGATCGGTTATGATTCTGAAACTATCTATTCAAGTAATAAATTATTAAAGATGATGTTTTTGCAGCTGAGATCTACTTTCATTTTGTAAAAAAACCGCTCTTCCGTGAAATGGAACGAATCAGACTGGTTCCAAGATTTTTCGGCACGGTATAATTACCGTCACCTATTCAGTAAGTCGAATGACTACCGGCCAGCATAGGAGTAACGTGTATAGGTGGAGTCGCTGTTTAGCGGCTTTTAGCTATTTATTGTAGCAATTCTGAATGTAGCATACAAAACTGGCATGACAGAGATGTCTTTCACTGCCTGGTTTCAGTGACTACGACATGGGTTTAGTGGACACAGGGATCATTCCGAAAAGACAGAAACCAGTTCAACGCAAGATTTACCTATGGAATAGAGCTAACAAAGCTGCTATGGAAAGGAAACTTGACGAATTTTCCAAGAACTTCACCAGCTCCAGTGACGCATCTACACCAGTAAATACTTTATAGTCACTTTTCAAGCAGAAGTGCGAGACGGGAGACTGTAAATGCCTTCGTTCCATCTAAAATTTTACATAATGACATGCTGGAAAAGAAATCTTAAATCTAAAATCTTGCCACCAGCAGATCTCCAGTGGAATAACCTCCAACAACGGAGAATGCAGAGCAAGACTGTAAGTTTATACAGAGTGGTACATCAACTGGTTTCTATCCCCGTCACACCATTCCTGGTACCAACAAGAGCTTCCAGAGGTCATAACATGAAATTTGCCATCCCACGGTCGACAGTGAATGCTCATCTCTACTCCTTCTTCCCAAGTGCCATCCGTATCTGGAACCAGCTGCCTTCCCCAACAGTCTCAGCACACAGCTTAGAGACCTTCAAGGATCAGCTACCATCCAACATCATGTACATGTAGATCAGCACCCAAATTTTAACCTGTATATAAACTGTTTTTAAACTGCACTGTCAATCAATCTCGGACGACACATGTACATAGTCACACAGTTCGATAGTACCCGGTTATCCGTGGGAAGAACTATATTGGGAAAAAGAAGAAGAAAATGACCTCGACGCGACTCAGCCAGCATTGGTGCAACAGAAAAGTCAAGCGTCAAGCCAGACGGAAAAAGAGGGCCTACAAGAGAGCTAAGACATCCAAACTCCAAACAGATTGGATCAGATATAAGGAAATCCAATCTGTAGTCCAATTCCCTATATCCAATCAGATATAAGGAAATACAACGTGACCACCAGACTACATGCAGAGATGCCAGAAATACATATGTCCGAGACATGGTCAGTGACACCGGCTCCAACAGTAAGAAGTTGTACTCATACAGTATGACCTTGCGAACGGCTTGAACAATCACCAACAGATCGACGTCATCCTGCTGGACTTTTCGAAGGCGTTCGATAAAGTAGCACATGAACGCCTAGCCAGGAAGTTATACCATTATGGCATACGGGGAAGGACCCTAGATTGGATTAAATGCTTCTTGAATGGAAGAACCCAGCAAGTGGTGCTCGATGGAAAGACTTCTTCAGCTTCGACAGTCAGTTTAGGTGTTCCTCGAGGAACCGTGCCCAGTCCCCTGCTATTTTTGATCCACATCAATGACCTCCTGTGCAAGGTTAGATCAACAGTACGCATTTTTGCTGATGACTGTCTACTCTATCGGACTATACATTCCGAAGAAGACACCACAGCACTCCAAGAGGACCTAGATTAGCTTTAACAGTGGGAACGAGATTGGCAGATGAAGTCCAATCCTGATAAGTGCGAGGCCATTCGCATAACCAACAAGCGTAAAGTCCTCAGCAGCACCTACAAGATCCATGGCCAAACTCTCCAACAGACCAACAAATCCAGATACTTGGGCGTCACTATCGACAGTTCCCTATCTTGGAATCCTCACGTTGCAGCAATTACTAAGAAAGCCAACAACACCGCATCTTTCTTACGAAGGAACCTGTCAGCATGCCCGAAGGATGTCAAAGCTACCTGCTATAAGTCATTGGTGCGTCCACAACTTGAATATGCATCCTCTATTTGGGATCCTCATACCAAGTTAAATATCAACAAGCTGGAAGCTGTCCAACGTCGCGCATCAAGATTATGTCACAGTGGCTAAAGGCGCACAAGCAGTATAACGTCTATGATGGAGGACCTAGGCTGGGAGCAACTACAGGCCCGCCGTCAACAGATTAAAGCCATCATGTTATACAGGATTGTCAACCAGCTTGTGGACATTCAGGCAGCATCATTACTGATTCTAGCGGGTATCCATACCAGAGGACATGCCAACAGATTCCTTGTGCCTTACTGCAGTGTCAACGCTTACAAATATTCTTTTTATCCGTCCAGTATTCGCCTCTGGAACAGCTTACCAGCCGAGCTCATCACTGCTCCTTCCTTGGATGTTTTCAAGGCAAGGATAGGCTCAACATCTCCTTAGATCAGAACAACGTTTTTATTCTGTTTTTAGCCCGCACCGTGGACCTTCCGCCACACATGTAAATATCACATATGCGTGATAATGTTCCAGAGGAGTCCAGCGCATTATTGGAAGAAGAAGAAGATGATGAATAATTCAACTTTGCAGCGACAAGATAAAAAGAAAAAAAATGTTCCACATTTAGTTCTTTAGAAGCAGTATCACTCTCCTGAGAACAAACTAAAATCGGTAATTTGAAAGAATAGTCAGGTGGTTTATAAGTGAAATTTTGGATTTGTGGGCACTGTCGCGGCATGACGGGTACCCGGGATCATTGAAGTCAGTAAACCTACCTAGAACTATTTTGCCCGGTTGCCAGCTGAACAGACGTCATATAAGGTCAAAATCGGGTCAAAGGTCATTTGGTGCATTTCTCTATACCAGGTTGTGAGTGAATTACTGAGGACTTTCGCGAAATAAGAGGCAATCATTTTAAACAATAATATCTGTATATGTAAACTATTAATGCGCTGACATAATTAAGCATCTCTCTGCTGTAAGTTTCAGAATGTCCCTTTGCTAAACTAAGATTTTCATTTTTAAGTATATTCACAAACTCCGCAGCGATGGGGAGCATTTTTAATCATTTGCTGCACTATTTAAGATAAACCTTTATACTCTTTTTTGGTCAACTTTTCCTGATTTGAAACACGCAGATAGCCCGAGAATAAGATTCATGACCAGAGATTTTGTTACCTCGATCATTATTTTTACAAACTCTGAATTTATACCGATTTTTCTCTGATTTTATGCATGAACATAGCCCCGCAATAAGGAGAAACAATGGCTGGATGAGGGGCGGACACATTTTTTTATAAAGACAGGAAGCGTTTGTTACATAATCATCACGGCTGAAACATAGTCGGTCCTTCAGTTATTGGGCTTTCATAAATTTCACTGACTAGTTCCTCAGATACATAAAGACATGGCGGGTGTATTATAATAGGCAGGTGATGGTTACTAACGAGCACCAGGCCCAGATCCAGACCACTACGTACTGGTGGGGCTCTGGATAACTGGTGGGGCTGGGAGGTGCCAAAATATGGTGGGTGTGGGTGTGGGTGTTGGTGTGGTGTGTTTGTGGGGGGGGGGGGGAGGTGCTTGAAAATATATGACATAATTAGGGATCAATTTCATGAAAAGTTTTGATAATTGTCTTATTTGACTTAAAATATATGTTGTGATACCTCATTAGAATTGGCTCGCCAAGGCGACTCTAATGAGACGTCACAACATATATTTTAATCCAACCGCATTGATACATTATCACAAACTGTCATTAGATACTCCTTTTTATCTGGAGGCCTACATATTAGAAAACAAACACAGAGGCCCAGATGGCGGGGCTGAAGCCTGAAGCCCCAAAACCCAGCCCCTTGGATCCGGAGCTGGGTACCTGATCACTCCTCCATGTCTGTGTGTCTTAATATTTCGGATCAGTCAATGTTTCTATGGTTTACAAGTTTGGACTTATGATTTGATACTTTCACCTCTTTTACTTGCCACAGTTTTAAGTTTTAAACATATTTAATTTCAACAAAAGATTGATATACAATGCAATATTTACAAATACAACACTAATTAAGATGAGAATGAATGAAAGCTAAAAGTTTATTTAGTTCTTCTCCTTGCGTACATAATATTACACATGAAATGGCTGGTAAGTTATGCATGACTATGTTGAAACAGAATACAATAATTGATTTTATTTCCAGGTTGTATGCAGACTATAGTGATAACTAGAATGTTAGGTCAGTTCTGAATTTTTATAGTTTTTTTTTCTGATTTTATACACTTGTAAACTTCATCATAGTGTAGTTATATATTCTTGTCTTTTGGGTCCACTGGGCCTACCGTGACGTAGGCGATGGCTCAAAATAGGATGTTCTCTCAAGGATTGCACAAGCCACTTCAGGTCTTACCAAGCTGAAACCAATTTGGAGAGATAACAAAATATCTCCTGGATCAAAGGTGAAACTTATGCGCTCCCTTGTCATTGTCATATTTCTGTATGCCTGTGAATCGTGGACCTTGACAGTAGAGTTAGAGAAAAGAACGCAGGCCTTAGAGATGAGACGCTACCGAAGGTTACTGAACATTTTGTACAAGGACCATATAACCAATGAGGTGGTTCGCAGAAAGATTCAAGCAACCATTGGAGAATATGATAAACTCCTGACGCTGTTCAAGAAACCGAAACTAAGGTGGTTTGGCCACGTCTCAAGGTCTTCTAGTTTTGCAAAGACGATTCTTCAGGGCACAGTGAAAGGAAAAAGAAGAAGAGGTAGACAGAAGAAGATGTGGGAAGACAATATTAAAAAGTGGACAGGGATGGATTTTGCTAGCTCAACTAAACAGGACACGGTGGGAAGGGATTGTTTTAAAGTCATCTGTGGTGCACAAATGACCTAGTAAGGTTATGGAATAGAATAGAAAAATAGAAAATAGGGCCTACATTTTGGTGATTGCTTTTAAAACAGAGAATCGCTATTTTTGTCGCACCTGCTCTACGTCGATCCTAGCGTTTATGTCCATTTATCTCACATTAGGATACCAACCATCATCAAACCTTGCGTAAAGTTTCTTCTGACATCGACTTCTAAGGCTAGCTTGGTGACCACCTACATGGTAAATGGCTGTTTACATGGCTGCCTCTGGTGATGTCTCTAGTGGTGACTAATTTTGTGATGTCCTTTTCCCTCGTGGTGTCTTGGGTGGGATCTGGGATTGAACTGAGTCATTCCTGAGAATTTTCCTACTTATTTTTAGTATTTTTAAATCTCCTATTTTGTTTTCTTTTTCTTGGCGTAACACCTCTGCGCATCTTCCCGATAGTTCTCTTCACGGGTTTGAAAAAGTAAGAAGGAAAATTCTCAGAAACTGACGCATATCAATCTCAGATTCATATACATGAACTGTTGATATCTAATATACTTTGTCTTTGCGATCGTATTCTCCCTCTTTTAGTTCAGAGACACTATAAGTTTTGAGTTGAGATAGTTAAAGTTAAAAATTCTGATTTCTTAATGGGAAAAGTTTACTGAAAATTGTTTTACTCCAAGAGGTTCCTCAACATTTAGGGGAAAGAGAAAACAAGAACAATAAGATAGCAAACATCATTTTAAAGGTAGGTTCCTGGGCTAGCGATGTCAATTATGTCCACAAAATAATTTCGTCTTTTTCTGAGTAGTATTGAATTCTCTTATTTTTCTGAATTTGTTGCTACTGTGAAACTCGTCAGATGTTGAAGAAAATAGTCGTTTTCCCTTTTGCTTTATTTTCTTTCGTTGGAATTCCAGTTCTAAAAATAACTTTGTTTATTATGTCTATAAGTGCGTGTTTTCTGATGCCATTCTCCAAAGGTCAATTTTCCCTTGACGTGAGCTCTCCTAGAGGTCCTGGCAGGGCGGATGGGTTAAAACTATCCCAAAATGCAATGCAGCATGACATCAGCTGCGTTATCTATTTTTGGCGCGAACTAAAAATAGCGCTAACTGGTGTGCGAAGCAGAGTTAGGAAATCCCTTGCAAAACAACTTTTCTAATAATTTTTTGATTTACACTTTTTAGTGAAACTTATTAATTCCCTTTTATAAGTGCTTGGATGAAAGTTCATTAAGATTATGATGCATTCCAAAGTATGGGAACCTACCTTTAAAGCCGGACTCTACTATAACGGAGATGTGCCGATATCGTTATCCCCATATTGTTGTTGTCTTCTTTGAGTCCCTCCGCTGACTTTTCGGAGCACCGCCTGAGACGTGTTATAAGGAATATACTGTACTTTTATTGTTATTTTCAAGAGGTTGTGAGCTCGTATTTACAAGTGCAGATCTTTTATTTACAAGACGTTCGCTGTTCTCAACATACTGTCCTTATATTGAACAATTATGCATTTTGCTTCAACTTAGTAATTCTTTTGACGTGTATTTTGATAAATATTCTCTAGTGAGAAGTTCTAGCGACCCTAAAGTTTCTATCACTGAGAACCACAAATGCATCCAAAGTCAACCTTGTAAGAAACTCAGCATTCTGAAGCTGCGACAAACTGACCCCCGACGATAGCGGACTTGCTAATAATCTCTCTATGTACTTTTGTCTTTCAGCTTGATAGAATATGTATTCTCCAATGAAATGTTGACGTGTTTCTGGTTCTGACAAGCATAACTCACATGTTGGCTTCACAGAATATTGATTGAACGCTGCGCGGTTTCCATGCAGTATGTTCGTTCCCGTGAGAAGTTTGCATTTCAGCTGAGCTCTTTTACTGCCATAGACACTATTTCTTACAATAGATCATACATGGTGACAAGTCCCCACCTTCGGAGCGTCAGAATTCACAAATGTCAAGGAGGATTTACTCTCTATCTCAGATTTCCAAGAGGATTCCACTACATCATTTATAGCTTTATTCAGTATTGCTTTCCATTCCTTTTTTGAGGAAGGGGAGGCGATCAGATCACAAGCTGATGGTAAACTATAACGGACCAAAATATCTTTTATATATATTTACTTTTTTTTTTTGGAATTCATTTTTCATCACTAACTGTCTTTTTGCAATTTCATGCTCAGTAGACGACTGACCCCTTATCAATTTCATAAACAGATTCAAAGAATTTTTTATGAATATTTGCTTCCACTGGAAGAATACCAAGTAATGCCAAACTGACTGAGTTTTGTGTATTTTCTGGCAAACCCTGAATCTGCTTTAAACAATGTCTCCGGAACCTCTCAAAGCTATCGTAATCTTTTCTCTTAAGTAGCTGCACTTCCAACCCATACATAAACCTGGGTATTACAAATGTTGACCATATGTGTCCATTCTGAGCCGCCCTCAAGCCACCTCCCCCATGAAACCCCGCCCCCATCAGTGAGTATGCTGTTTTTCTTCCCCAGGGCAATCCTCCCCTCAACATCACCTTTCCCCGAGACCTCCCTAAGTATTCCCAGGTGTAATGTACTTTTAGGATTGTCAATCTCCTTCCCTGACATCATCAACCCAGTCTCTTTAACCACCTTACTCTTGCCATAAGACAAAGTATGACTTTTTCCTGGATGAATGCAATAGCGTTCACGATTTGCATTGTTTTCAATATCCCACAGCATGATCTGCATCTCCGACTGGCAATGGGCTAGTACAGCAACATCATCTGCCACGGTTATATGCGGAACACTAATGAAGCCAATCTTTGCACCAGAGTATACTTTTTCTAAATGGAGTAGTAGGGGATTGTTGTACCTGTTATAGTGGCTAGTAGACAATACACCTCCTGGTCTTACCCCATATCCAAATCCGACGGTACAAGAGACGACAGCAACATAAGGTACCGGCCTTTACCGATGTGTGGAATTATTCCGGGACAGATACACCAGTCTACATAAGTTGACTTCCGGGGTGTGTGTCAAACCGAAAGTAGATGTGCTCTGGGAATAAAAAACGTTAAAATGTTGTTGATGTTTGATGAGAAGCATAAAAAGCACTTAGCTTTTCTTCTAGACATTGATTTAGATGGTATGTAGTATGTATAGACGTTGGCGTGACTGAAGCCCATATTATTTTTTTTATTTGGCATTTTCTTCAGTTTCTGTTTGTAATGAGTTTTCGTGGCACAGTATACTGTCTCATTTGAGGTATTGCGCCATATAGTACGCACAGAGACATCAAGAGTGTTTCTGGCATAGGTGCTGGTTAAAGGGTCCTACCAAAGACAGAAAAAGACCTATGCCACCGAAAAGAACTTTCGGACACCGAAAAGGACTGTACTCAAGCTGCTCATTTTTGCTAGAGAGGGCTTTTTCCTTAGATTCAAGTTCCGTAACTCTGTTTGCTATTTCAGTATTTTGGGCCTCACATACTGTTATCCTTGTCAGAAGTTTTTTAACGCCAGGAAAAGTTATTATACAAGACTTACAAAACCATAACAGACAATCTGGGGTATCAATTAAGTTTTTTAACACTGTTGTTTTCAACCCAGTACATGGGGGGCAATACCAATGTTCGCAGAACCCACATTGAAGACCCTGATCAATCACCATTTTACCGCATCCAGTACATGGAACTGGTACATCATCATCATTAAGGGCCTCCGCTATATCTAACTGCGATGTTGACGCACTATTTTTAGTCTTGCGGCCTTTCAAATTTGTTTGATCTGGGGGATTTATCGGCATGGTGGCAAGTGGCAAAACTCAATGGTCACAACATCAAAGTTCAAAAAGAGCAACAAAATTCAATTTTCGGGACAAGATACACCCTCATATGTGTTGATGGTAGATTCTGGCTGTTTATCCTCGTTTTTGGTGGATGGATGGCCAATAGGTCTTCTTAACAAGAGGGCCATGATGGCCCTGGATCGCTCACCTGAGTATCTTGTGAACTTTAACCTCAGAGACATCCATATGACCGACAGACAGAGTTTCACAAAGATTAAATGGAAAATGAACCCTTTATTGTGTACCTAAGGTTTTTATTGGATTTAACCTAATGACCTAGATTTTGACTCCACATGACCCAGTTTCACACCTGGTCTAGATTTCTTGGATATGAACATTCTGACAAAGTTATCAAAACTGTGCCCTCTAGAGTGTACACAATGTTTTTCTAAGGTTTAACCTAGTGACCTACTTTTTGACCCAACATGACCAAGTTGCATCCTTGGTCCAGATTTGTTGGAGACAAACATTCTGACAAAGTCTCATGAAGATTAGAACAAAACTGTGTCCTCTAAAGCGTTCACACTGTTTTTCTAAGAACTGACCTAGTGACCTAGTTTTTGACCTGACATGGCCCAGTTTCAAATCTGGTATAGATTTCATGAAAATAAACATTCTGACAATGTTTCACGTAGATTGGATCATAACTGTGCCATCTAGAGTGTACGCAAGGTTTTTCTAACATTTGACCTAGTGACCTAGTTTATGACCCCACAAGACTCAGATTCAAATTTGGCCTAGATTTTATATAAATAAACATTCTGACAAAGTTTCATGAAGATTTGCTCATAACTGTGCCCTGTAGAGTGTGCACAAGGTTTTCCTAAGATATGACCCAGTGACCTATTTTTTGACCCCACATGACCCAGTTTCAAAGATGGTCTAGATTTCATATAGATAAACATTCTGACAAAGTTCCATGATGATTGGTTCATAACTGTGCCCTCTGTGTCATTCTAATATCTATTTCTATTTTTAGCTCTGTGGCCATTTTGTTTAGCGGAGTGGAACCGTTTTAGCAATTTTTGTTCAGGGCCATGAGTAAAACATTTCTGTGAATTTTTTCTGAAATCAAGTAATCGGCTTCAGAGACGATGATGTTTAAAGCTTTTTTCTATTTTTAGCTCTAGTGGCCATATTGTTCAGCGGAGCAGAACCGTTGCAGAACCGTTTTGAGCAATTTTGGTAGAGGGTCTCCTAAGAAACATTTCTGTGAAATTATTTCAAAATCGGCCTAGCAGTTTTGGAGGAGAAGTCGTTTAAAGGTTTTTCTATTTTTAGCTCTGGCAGCCATATTGTTCAGCGGAGCGGAACCGTTTGAGCAATTTTGGTAGAGGGTCTCCTAAGGAACATTTGTGTGAAATTATTTCAAAATCGGCCCAGCAGTTTTGGAGTAGAAGTCGTTTAAAGGTTTTTCTATTTTTAGCTCTGGCGGCCATATTGTTCAGCAGAGCAGAACTGTTTGAGCAATATTGGTAGAGGGTCTTCTAAGGAACATTTCTGTAAAATTATTTTAAAATCGGCCCAGCAGTTTTGGAGGAGAAGTCGTTTAAAGGTTTTTCTATTTTTAGCTCTGGCGGCCATATTTTTTAGCGGAGCGGAACGGTTTGAGCAATTTTGGTAGAGGGTCTCCTAAGAAACATTTCTGTGAAATTATTTCAAAATCTGCCTAGCAGTTTTGGAGGAGAAGTCGTTTAAAGGTTTTTCTATTTTTAGCTCTGGCGGCCATATTGTTCAGCGGAGCGGAACCATTTGAGCAATTTTGGTAGAGGGTCCCCCAAGGAACATTTGTGTGAAATTATTTCAAAATCCGTCCAGCAGTTTTGGAGAAGAAGTCGTTTAAAGCAAAAGTTGACGCCGGACAACGGACGACGGACGACGGACAAAGACCGATCACAATACCTCACCTTGAGCACTTCGTGCTCAGGTGAGCTAAAAATATAGATTTTCTTCTATAAAATATGGCTGTCGCTCTCGTGGCGAACTTCCCCAACCGGAACCGGAAGTCATTTTTAGCAAAACTGAAATCATTTGGAATACAGGGAAATGTTTTGAAATGGCTTGAAAATTTTCTTACTGGTCGGCGCCAGAGGGTAATACTGAATGGAGAAGTTTCAGACTGGAAACCAGTCATATCTGGTATCCCCCAGGGCAGTGTTCTTGGCCCGGTTTTGTTTATAATATTTATAAACGATTTACCAGACTTGATAAAAAGTACATGTAAACTTTTTGCAGATGACACTAAATTATATAAGGCCATATCTTCAAGTGAGGATCAAAATGTTCTACAACAAGACCTGTTAACCCTTTGTGACTGGTCAGACCATTGGCTACTTCGTTTCAATGTGCTGAAATGCAAATATATACAATATGGTATCATAAATTTCTTATTTGAATACCAAATGAGGGACATTCATGGAAATACTACTACATTAATGAAAGACTCACAGGAGAAAGATTTAGGAGTTATCTTCCAGGAGAACTTGAAGTTCGACCATCATATCTCAAATGCTGTTAGCCGTGCTAACAAAATTTTAGGACTTATGAAGAGATCTTTTATATATATGAACAGTGACTTGTTCTTAAAGCTCTACAAAACTTTAGTTAGACCCATTATCGACTATGGGAATGTGATTTGGTATCCATTTACAAAGAAAGATAAAAAATTGATAGAAAATGTACAAAGACGTGCAACAAGATTGGTGCCAGAATTGAAGGGTTTAGGCTATACAGAAAGATTAACTAGTTTGAAATTATTCTCTATGGATTACCGCAGAAAACGAGGAGATATGATCCAACTATTTAAAATTTTGAAGGGCTTTGAGGATGTTTCAGTGAAAAACATGTTTACCTTCTCCACATCTCGGACTAGGGGCCATCATTTAAAGTTATATAAACCAAATTGTCATAAAGGTTTCAGGCAACATTCCTTTGCTGTTCGTGTTATAAGTCCATGGAATAGTCTATCAGATTGTGTTGTCAAGTCTAGCACAGTGAACGAGTTCAAGTCTAGATTGGATAAGGAATGGAATTCTCTACATTATAATACTGACGACGTCTATTAAATGGGGGTGGCATGTTAATATAGGATGTGGCATATATTAGTGGCAGTTATAAGTGACATTTTAAGAGCAACATACAATCCTAATAAGAACTAGAAGTCGGGACACCCAAAATTTCAAGATACTACATTGGCGGTGAAGAAAAGCCCATAGGGGCTTAGGTGATTCACCGGTGGATCAAGTAAGCTATCAAGTAAGCTAAATGCCATTTTAAGCTACAAAAACGTTCATGAAAATATTTAGGGTAAAATATTTTATTACTTAACATATTTTTCCAGAACATTAAGTGAAAAAATGCCCTTTTCGGTGCCCGAAATTCAGCATTTGCGATGTCCTTTTCGGTACATGGCAAGAAGTGGAGTCCTTTTCGGTGCTGATATATATTTGTGAAATTTAAGGATGAATATATTACCATTCACAAAATTATTATTCAAGCGCTCATTTATATCATGATGATATTACAATTTCTAAAACATACGTTTTATATGGCATTTATAGGCAAATAAAAGTCCTTTTCGGTGCCCGAAAATTCTTTTCGGTGGGGTAAGTCCTTTTCTGTCTTTAGTAGGACCGCTGGTTAAATTGGTAACTGGACATCTCGGCCCATAACAAACTCGGTCCATCGCAAACTCGGCCCATTACCAAGTCGTCCCACACAAACTCGGCCCATAACAAACTCGGCCCATACCTATAAAATTGCAACGGTTTGGTATATGCTTTTGAAACATTTACTGGGTAACTGTTTTTGTCTTTATAAATATGATTTTTAGCTCGCCTGAACGAAAGTTCAGGAAGAGCTATTGTTGTCACCACGGCGTCCGCGTCAGCGTCAGCGTCTGCGTCGGCGTTCGAATTGGATGTTTTGGTTAAAGTTTTTTAAAGACCTATACTCCTTAACCCATGGATGGATTCTTTTGATACTTGCACTGTAGCTAGATATTGGTCTAAGGTTTAACAGAGTACAACTCCCACTCCACTCTGTGACCTTGATGTCAAGGTCATGGCCTTAGAAAATTGGTGTTTTTTTTGGACTGGATGTTTTGGTTAAAGTTTTATAAAGCCCAATATCTCCTGAACCCATTGATGGATTCCTTTGATACTTGCACTAAAGTTAGATATTGGTCTAAAGTTTTTTGAAGGTACTACCCCCACCCCCCTCTGTGACCTTGATGTCAAGGTCATGGACTTAGAATATTGTCTTTTTATTGATTGGAAGTTTTGGTTAAAGTTTTTTAAAGACACATATCTCCTGAACCCAGAGATGAATTCTTTTTATATTTGCACTGTAGTTAGATCTACAGAGTACTACCCCAACCCCGTTCAGTGATCTTGATGTCAAGGTCAGGGACTTAGGAAATTTTTGTCTTTTTTAAAGTTTTGTAATTGCACACTGTTTCATAATGCTTTGCAGAGATTTAGTTTATACTTGAACTGATGTTAGACTCTTTTTTGAGTTTTTACAAAACACCTTATACTTACCCCACTGGGTGACCTTGAAGTCAAGGTAATCGACTTAGAAATTTTGTTTTAAAGATTTTGGTTAAAGTTTTATATTTATGAAGACATAATTTCACAGTGCCACGATGATGGACTCAGTTGATACTAATACTTGGGCTGATGTTAGATAATAGTTCAGGGTTTTGATACATACTAGCCCCCCCCCCCCTCTCCCCCCTACCCGTCAGTTTTTTTTACCTCAAGCTCATGGACTTTGAAATTTCATTTCATTTTTTTATTTTAGTTTTATTTTAAGACTTATTTCTGAGATAGCTTTTGTGTTTTCATTATGGACATGCTTGCATGAAGTTTTATGCATAGCAGTCCACACCACCATAGCGGCTGTGTGATGGGCAAGCACCATTTCAGGCGAGCTATGCTGTCATGCGACAGCTCTTGTTGTATTATGTACTCAGTAGATGTATATTTTCAAGTATTGTTGATGTTATATCGGCCCATTACCAACTCGTCCCACTTAAACTCGGCCCATAACAAACTCGGCCTATACCTATAAAATTGCAACGGTTTGGATATGTGCTTTTGAAACATTTACTGGTTAACTTTTTTTGTCTTCATAAATATGATTTTGTATTATGTACTCAGTAGTTGTATATTTTCAAGTATTGTTGATGTTATATCGCTGCTTCACACAAGACCTACCTTTATTCAGTGACATATAAATATGCATATATAGGTCACTGCTTTATTGTTTGCTAATTATTTACTCTGACAATAAAATTGTCGTATGAACTGAACGTAGTCTAAACCCTAAAATGATTCATAATTTAATTAGGTAACAATGTTTTTTTTTTTTTTTTAACTTCAACCATATTTGATATAGATCTAAAGATTACACCCAGCATCCGCTCGGACTTTCACACTAACTTTATCCACAGGCACTTGAAGTTTTATGCTATTAAATATATGTCATTGATGGTGCTAAACATCCAGACTATGAGCCTTTTTGAAGAAATGCCCTATAGACAATGTCAAGTTTAAAGGTTTAAAGGGTCTTAACTCTTTAGTTTTTCCCCTTTTTTTTAGCATAGAACTTCAAGCGCCTGTGCTTTATCACAGGTTGCACTACGTGTAATACCTTGACAGAATGAATTGTAGAGGGGTCAGGGGTGGGGTCATCGCTCACGAAATGGTTTGCTTGGAACAATTTGGTCACTGTAATTATCCTAAATGTTGAACAAGTAAAAACTTGTTTGTGAAAATGACAGTATAGACAGAACGTATTGTTCCAAATTCGACACGACAATGTTTATATGTACGGTGTCCTTACAGGGTGCTTATAAGCGCGCAATTCCATTTCCACCTGGCAACTGAAAATTCAGACTTTAGTAAACAGTAAACCAAAATACAACAACGCTATTCATGTTTGTGCACAGTATTGGCCTTGAAGTAAATTAAAGTCCTCAGTGTTCCCAAACAGAAATTCTGTGTTAACTCCACCAGTATATCGTTTACAAAGTTGAAATTTTGTACTTAGATACTTTACCTTCATATTGATCGAATAGCATCGGTATATTTGTAAAGTTTGAATTTTCCCCCAATGGGAATGGAACTGCGCGTTTACCAGGTGTGATCCAGTAACTTCCCTAGACATATACGCCCACAAGCAGATAGAGGTCGCAGGCGGGTTGCGAGTTTAGAGTAAGTTTTTATAACACACTGAGGTTAAAACTACCTACAGTAATTGTCATCTGTCAGTTGATTCAAGACATTATTTTTTCACACCTTCAGTGGTGTTTGGTCAATACTTACAATAAGACCCATAGTTAATAAGATAGATATTGTCTTGAGAAGTCTTTGGGAAAAAAAAAGACATTACAGGACTTCATCAGGTAACCTTTGGACCACAACGTCCACACATCATTGTTTAATTAATCAGGTGCAACTCAGGGATACAAGCAAGAAACTGTAGTATGGTACACACTCTTTTTTGTGAAGTAGTTGTGAATCTATGCCCAGTTTTGAAGACCCTCACAGGGTTCTGTCAAATTTTGGTATGATCAAACGAGTAAGCCTGCAGAAATCTATGGCCTTTAGCAGTGATAAACCAGCAAGGGTCAGCCTAGAGGGAGAAGTGGGAGAAATATTCTCCTTACCCTGTCTGACTTCTCCCTGTTTTGAGCTGAGCGAGAAGTCAGAATGTATAAAGCTTATATTAATATACTGGTATATAGAATATCCAAAATTTGGAAAACTTCTCCCTGTAATTCAGAAAATGACACAAAACTTCTCCTTGTCTGAGAACCCTTAGGCTGACCCCTGAACCAGGCAAAAAGGTTTAAGTAAAACTGCAGCTCAGTTTAATATATACATTTGTATGAGAACTAAATGATAAAAAGATCTTGTGTTTGCAAATACAGTGTTGAAACACCACTGTTGAGTGATTAAAGAAGGAATTTTACAGTCTTTTAGTTTTATAGGCAATTTTAATTTAAATGCCTTTAATTTTAAAGGCAATTTTCTTTGAAATCATAGTTTTGATATAACCAAGAATCATCTGCTGTGTCCTCTGGCATAGACCAGTCCTGGAATTTACAACCTTATGTGCATGATATGCATATAAATAATAAATATGTGCTTTCAACTTTGACTTAAAGAAATATGATAGAATATTTTAAGATAATTAGCTCTAAAATTTCATATTTCCCACTTTGGCCAAATTTGGAGTATTTCCCAGGACGGTAATTACCGGTAATTACCACTGGGAATTCCCGCCACCGGTATTTCCCGGCCAACCTTGCCCCTAATTGGTTGAGATAGCACAATTGGTAGTTTTTATAGTACCTTCCAGAGTAAAGATATTGTTGTGGTTAAGGCACTAGACTATCAATCAGGGCAGGGCCGTCCCCGCCCATAAAAAAGTGATCCGGCCATTCGGAATGTTAGTGTTAAATTAAGGGCATGAGAAGGGGGAGAGTAAGGGTGGTTCGGGGGATCATGTCCGGAGAAAATTTTGAGACTTAGAATAGCTGAAGATATACTTAGATTGCACTCTTAGGGTATTTTCCTGTTAAAAAAAGTAATTTTGTAAGAATAAGCAAATAGTTTCTACTGGTAGTTTTTAGATACCTAGATCTTTTATTTTATTTTTTTTTCAAAATAAATTCTTAACGATAGTTTCCTTAGCTTAAATAGGATAAGGAAACAGCTATTGCGACCCTTCTGCAATTTAATAAGGTGGCTTTAAAGTGTCTCAGCAGGCTAATCCTCTAATAAGTCAGTTTGATCAAACAGGTATTTGTTTTTATGATCGCAATGTTTGTACATGCACTGTGACTTCACACCCATTGATGACACTGTGTCGCATTGTTAGTTACCCGTGTGTCATCGCCTGTACTTACAAAAGCATGTTTTTGCTTCCGTTTAGAGAGAAAGAGAGAGAGAGGAAAACAAACAAACAAGCAAAATAAAGAAAGCAGAGATACAAAAGTATAAGTAAGATTCATATTATGCTTGCCGAAAAAAGTGGTCCCGCCATGGCCGGACTACCCGGACAACCTTGCAGGGACTTGCAGGTTTGATTTCCAGCTCCTATGGTTTTCGGATGCGACTTCAAACTGAGACCCCATCTGATCTCCATATGGCCTATGTATTAGTGGGACATAAAACCCAGATCTATGGGATGCCATTTTACTATTTATTCCCTATTTATTGATATCCATAGTTAGAATTATGGATATCCATTATTTGAATTATTGATATTCATAAATCATGAATTATCAATCAAATTATGGATATCCAATTCCATAATTCAAAATATAGATATCAATAAATTGAACAGAATTTTCATATCCATAATTCGAAATATAGATATCCATAAATTGAATTATAGATATCTATAATTCAAATTCTGGATATCCAATTTTTATCCTAATTTATGGATATCAATCATTTGAATAATGGATATCCATAATTCGAATTATGGATATCAATAAATAGGGAATACATATTAAAACAGCACCCCATAGATATCTCTCTGTTGTACCACTGAGCAATGTAGTCAGTATATAGCTACAAATAGCTAATGTGTTACTGTTGTAACTTGTCTGACTGTAAATAAAACCTGTATTTGTATGAAAGGTTTACACTCTGTGCCCAAATATATTGCAGTTGCAGGCTTCGCTCCTAATTTGTTTTTTTTTTTATCCCATTTGGAATATAACACTTGATGATTGTCTTACCGTACATATCATACAGTCACCCAGTATTTGTATTCTCAAGGGGATTATGTAATACAGTCAACCAGTACATACCATTATGTGTATCAGTACTCTGGATAAAAAGGGGTAACAGATAATTTTCCAAATTTCTCCATAAAGTCATATGTTGTGACTACTCGTTAGAACCATCTCAAACAGATAGTTCTAAACTTCTAATATGTGTCACAACATATGTTGCTGCTAAGAAATGACAAAAATTATCCTTATACTATCCCTGTTACTAATAGGACCTGAGCAACTATGCTTTGCACTGTCTTTCTTTATCCACAGTTTTACAAGAGTTTGGTAGAATCAGCTTAGAATTCATCAAAAAGGGGGCAAATCCAAAAGTTTACCAGAGTGCCGCTCGTAAGTATCATTTAAAATGTATGGTTTGTCCGCCTTTACAAAGATATTATTCATGAGCTTTAACGAGCTTTCCTGGAGGATGAAGTGCTTCCAAAAGTGGGGGTCAAGGCTTAAAGGAAAGAATTTGCTCCTTGAGGAGCAAATTCTTTCCTTTAAGAATTGACCCCAATGAGAAGAGAGGCAAAATAAAAATGACAGAGTTGCCTCCCATTAGAGTGTACCCATTCACCTAAAAATTGTAGGTAGTGGTGGGTTTTTGGTGATAATTTAGAGACAGTTTTACTCTTGATAGAAATGTATTTTGTGGTCTTTCATCAGAACTGTCAGAAGAACTGTCACACTGAGGTATTGAGGGCCACAACTTGTTTCTGTGAAGAAATATTGGATTAGTGGTATGTATCATATCTGGAACTCTGAGTCTGTTAAAATATGAAATAAACACTCATATAAGATTCTTATTTGTACTGCTGTGATGCATATCATTATACCCTCAACATACAAAGTGTTGGAGTGGTTTGGGGGGAGGGAAAGGGTGGGGGTTATAGTTTTTGTCATCTTGTCTATTCACACTTCAATTGATCTGTCTGTCTGTTAGTTGACTTATATTTCAAAATTTTCTGATATCATACCTTTCTGATTGCTCATACAGTAGAACTTCATTGGCTTGAACAGGCTTGGGACCATGAAAATTAGTTCCAGCCAAGGGTAGTTCTAGCCATCTAGGGTTAGTTTCCACCTAAAGTGACCTCTAAGGACCAAGAAAAGAGTTCTAGCCAGGCAGGGTGAACAAGCCATCAGGATTCGAGCCATTGAAGTTCTACTGTATTTAGGTTGTGGCCGTTGCCAGGGTCATATTCATATATGAGCACAACCCATATGCTCTAATTTTCTTGCCTGCGTAACATTTATGATTTAAAACAGTATCAGTTCTTAATGTGAGATTTATTGTAAATGGTTCTTTGCAGAGAAGTTGAAAGTTGGAACAGACACAGTACAGCATGGAGTTGAAGGCCTCATGTATCTGTTGACAGAGAGCTCTAAACTCTTGGTGGGTATAGAAAGTGAGTCGAGACACAAGTAAACAAAGTGGCATGTGCACCCATTGAAGTTCAATGATTGAAGACTAAGATCAGCATGGGCAGCTGCCCAGTTTGATCAGAGTCTTTGCTGTGCAATTAAAGGGTAGCTAAGGCTTTAAGCTAGCTTCATGAGGACAGTGAAGACTGATTAGACAGGTCAAGTGCCCAGGTTGATCTGAGTCTTCAATGGATGCAGTGCCACTTTGTTGGTTTTCTTGTGTCGCGGCTTATGTATAGAATTTCCTAACCCTGTCCTGAAAAAATTACTGGCGTTGGGTTTAATGGCACTTTCAGCCAATATTTCAGGTTTAATGGTGCTTTCAGTCAGTATTTCAGACTATCACTATTTTAGACTGCATGTACATGTACATGTAAAATGATCCATCTGTCTTTAGAAAATGAGATATATATAGAGAGAAAAGAGATCATTTAAAACTAATAACAGCCGTCCCATCACATAACTGCTGCAAACACAAACTGCCCCTGCCAACCATTAACCAGAATCAGATAGTTGCTATGATTTTGGAAAAAGTGCTTTTCCATCTTTTGTGACAACTGAGAGCAAAACAACATAATTATGAACTTATTGATTGTCACATGAACATGATGCTATGATGTTATGTGCCACTTATGTGTGCTTAAAAGACAATAAAAATGGTTAGTGAATTTCAATTTGTCAAATTCTGTTTATAGTCTATACATGTTGAGGCACAACATGTCAAAACCAACAAAGTGGCATGTGGGCCCAGTGAAGACTCAGGTTAGCCTGGGCATCTGCCCAGTCTGGTCAGAGTCTTTGATGTGCACTTAAAGGATAGCTAAGGGTATGTTACCTCCATGCCAACTGCAATGACTGATAAGACTGGGTGGATTCCCAGGCTGATCTGAGTCTTTGCTGGGCGCACATACCTCTTTGTTGGTTTTGTCATGTCACGGCTCATATATTTTTGGAGCCAGAGTTGGACACTCTCATTAGTTAGGACTCATTCATTAGATTATGTTATGGTAGAGAGAAAGAGTTATCTCCGCTCTCCCTTTGTTTTTTGTTAGCTCACCTGAGCCAGCGGCTCCGGGGGAGCTTATAGGATGGTAAGGCTCCGTCGTCCGTCGTCGTCCGTCGTCGTCCGTCGTCCGTCCGTCCGTCCACAATTTCAAACGACTTCTCCTCTGAAACCGCTGGGCCAATTGTAACCAAATTTCATATATGGCCTCCAGAGGAAGGGGGAACGAAAAGTTGTTCATACCGTCCAGGTCACATGACCAACATGGCCGCCACGCCCATATATGGTAAAAACCTAAAAAAATCTTCTTCTCCAGAACCAATAGGCCGATGGCCTTGAAACTTGGTATGTAGCATCGGGTACATGAGTACTACCAAGATTGTTCAAATTATGACCTTGGGTTGACCTTGACCTTTTTTACGGCAAGATCAAATTTGCTTCCTTGTGCTTTTATATGGGAAAATGCTAGAACATAAGATATCTTGAAAACTGTTGAAGATTTTGGGCTAAAAATCGATATCTACAGTCATCTAAATGAGTACATGAAGATTTATGAGTACAAGAGGTCAAGGTCATTCTTTGACCTTTGACCCAGAACTCTCATATTTTGACAATTTCAAACAATCTTCTCAACAGCCAATGGGCCAATTGAAACCAAATTTCATATAGAGCCTCCAGGGGATGAGACAATGAAAATTTGTTGAAACGGTTCAGGTCACATGACCAACATGGCCGCCAATGCCCATATATGGTATAAACCTTGAAAAATCTTCTTCTCCAGAACCAACTGACCGATGGCCTTGAAACTCGGTATGTAGCATTGGGTACTCGAGTACTATCAAGATTGTTCAAATTATGACCTTGGATTGACCTTGACCTTTTTACGGCAAGGTCAAATATGGGAAAATGCTAGAACTTAAGATATCAGGGAAAGTTTTGAAGATTAAGGTCTAAAAATTGGTATATGCAGTCATCTTTAATGAGTACAATGAAGATTTGTGATTACAAGAGGTCAAGGTCATTCTTTGACCTATGACCCTGAGCTCTCATATTTTGACAATTTCAAACAATCTTCTCAAAAACCACTGGGCCTATTGTAACCAAATTTCATATAGAGCCTCCAGGGGATGAGGGAATGAAAATTTGTTCAAACGGTTCAGGTCACATGACCAACATGGCCGCCATGCCCATATATGGTAAAAACCTAAAAAAATCTTCTTCTCCCGAACCAATTGACCGATGGCCTTGAAACTTGGTATGAAGCATTGGGTACTCCAGTACTATCAAGAGTATTCAAAATGATGACCTTGGGGTGACCTTGGCCATTTTACAGCAAGGTCAAATATGGGAAAATGCTAGAACATAAGATTTCATGGAAAGTTTTGAAGATTTAGGCCTAAAAATTGGTAAATACAGTCATCTTAATGTGTACATCAACATTCATGACTACAAGAGGTCAAGGTCGTTCTTTGACCTTTGACCCTGAATTCTCAGAATAGTTTGACAATTTCAAACTTCTCCTTAAAAGCCAATGCGGCAATTGTAACCAAATATTATATAGAGCCTTCAGGGGTCGAAGAAATGAAAATTTCTTCAAATGGTCTGGGTTACATGACCAACATGACCACCATGACCATATATGGTAAAAACCTTTCAAAATCTTTTTCTCCAGAACCAATTGATCAGTGGCCTTGAAACTTGGTATGTAGCATTGGGTACTCCAGTACCATCAAGATTGTTCAAATTATGACCTTGGTTGACCTCGACCTTTTTTATGGCAAGGTCAAATATGGGAAAATGCTAGAACATAAGATTTCATGGGAAGTTTTTGGCCTAAAAATTGGTATATACAGTCGTCTTAATGAGGTCATGAAGAATTATGAGTACAAGAGGTCAAGGTCATTCTTTGACCTTTGACCCAGATCTCTCATATTTTGACATTTTCAAACATTTTCTCAAAAGGCAAAGGGCCAATTGTAATCACATTTCATATAGAGCCTCCAGGGGTTGATGGAACGAAAATTTGTTCAAACGGTCCAGGTCACATGACAACATGGCCACCATACTCATTTATGGTATAAACCTTAAATATTTTTTCTTCTCCAGAACCAATACACCAATGGCCTTGAAACTTGGTAAGTAGCATGGAGTACTAGAGTACTACCAAGACTGTTCAAATGATGACCTCGGTTTTTCCTTAACTGTTTTTTGCGACATGGTCAAATATGGGAAAATGCTAGAACATAAGATTTCATGGAAAGTTTTGCTTAAAAAATGGTATATATGGTTGCCTTAATGAGTACATGAAGATTTATGAGTACAATAGGTCATGGTTATTCTTTGACTTTTGACCCAAGACTCATATTTTGACAATTTCAAAACATAAGAAAAAGCCACTTTGCCAATTGTTCAGGTGAGCGATTCAGGGCCTCATGGCCCTCTTGTTTCAGATAAGTGAAATAGACTTCCAGGATTCAATAATGACACTAGGATTTTCTGACGAGATGCGTCAAGCTTTGTTACAGCTCTACCTCACCCAACGAAAAGAAATCCGTGAGATTCTCAATGAGATGTCGATGGATCTTCCTCATTACCATAACCTGGAATGGAGATTTGATGTGGAGGTGAGAATTAACCCTTAAAGTGCCAAAAAAAAGCAGACATCAAAATTTAGCATGCTTTTCAGTGAGACTGTACAGTTTTAGTAATTCAGTCTTTTCTCTTATAAATATTTAGTTTACTTCCTCTGTGAAAACCAAATTTTGTGTTATACTGATTTGGGCATGGTTTGCAGCAGTTTTGTTGAGCTAATTTCATCTTGGCTTCTTCAAAATTACAAACTTTACTTTGTTCTCAGCAAAAGATCTTTTGCAAGTTTCACTTTGAACTCTTCTCACATGTGAAATAATTGTGGCTTGGAGTATCTACTCCAAGGCCCTAGATAATTAGGGATTGTAATAATAATTGTATGAGGATTTCTATTTACCCTATTCCTTCACTTATAAGACAATTTTTCCCCCTCCAGCACACCCTGAAAATATAGATCCATCTTATAAATTGATCTAGATTTTTGAGATTGTTTTGGAAGAGAAAACTCCGCCCCTTTGCTGTTTTGGAAGAGAAAACTCCGCCCCTTTGCTGAACTAGATTTACTGCATTTCATAAATGGTGCTCATACTGAAGAAATAAGTATGAATGAAAGGTTTAAAGCTTTATCAACAGTCTTTCAGCTTAACCTCTCTTAATAATACCATTTTTATTAAAATACAGTTGAGTAATACAGTATATATATACACTGCAGAAGCACCCTCTAACGAAAGTGCACAAAGTGCCCTGCTTTTGGAGATCCCCGCGCTAAAGTGCCTTTCTCTGGAAAAAATTAACATGCCCTTTTTCAGTTCTGGGGGAAACACTACAGACTGATTTACTTAGTTGGAGAAATGAAATTGTGGAAGAGAAACCCTTCATCTTATAGCTGAATAAATATTCTCCATAAAAACAAGTTTGTTGGCCGTGCTCATGACCATTTACCGTATAATCTATTTAACAACACAGGGGTGTTGCATTTTACAAAAGAGGAGCTTTATTTAGAACTTAAAGTGAAGTAAATCAGCCACTGCCAAATGCATTGATTAAACACTATTTAGGTGAATGGGTATACTTGTAGAGGAAGCAGCTATACTGTTTTTTGCCTCTTTTCTCAGCAGGGGTCAACTCTTAAAGATCCTCTAGGAGCAAATTCTTACCTTTAAGAGTAGACCCCATTTAAAAAACTGCCTCATCCAGAGAAATAAACAGGAATTCATGCAAGTTAATACAAAATTATTTTTGGAAAGAGACAGGGGGCATTTATTAGGATTTATATGGTAATTAAGGCTGTTCATATGAGAGGTCACAGTGCATGTTTGTTTTAAGAAATTGGAAAAATTATCATTGATTAGATTTATCATTGAATCGCTCTTTCTGTTATTTTACAGCTGGCCTCTAGATCTCTCCGCCACCAGGTCACGCCCACAATAACATTGAAACTACACACAGAGGATTGTGGGAAGAAATCAACACAAGTTCTTCAAACAGATCCTGTCAATCTAGTCCATTTAACAAAAGTTCTTGAAGAGGCTTTACAAGAGATGAAGTCACCATATTGTAGAAGAATAGTTCGAAATATCAAATGATTTCATGTTCAATACACTCCTTTTATCATATGATGTCGCATCTGAGAGTGTAATAAAGCCATGCATTAAAAACAATAATCAACTAGTGGATTAGATATGTAAATTAGGTCGTTACATTATGCGTTGACGTCCATAAAAACATCACGTTTTCTAATGGCGAAATCGAGATGTTTTAGTGCAAAATTTGCTCATAAAATGCGATTTTAGCGTCGTATGATAAATAGAATCTTGCATTCGTGCTCCTGTATTATTGAATTTTTTAAACTCGTTGGGGAAAACCGATAAGATGCTCGGCATAGCCTCACGTCTTATTTTTTCCTCCAACTTGTTTAATAAATTCAATAATACATGAGCACTCATATAAGATCCTCTATTTATTACTATACATGATAAAACATAAAAGACTTTGAAAACATGTTACATAATAACAATACTCATGTTATACACTGATGAAAATATCTGTGACCAAGCTGGGGATCAAGGATTTTTCAGTCATCATGCAGAGCAAAGACTGTACCATGGCTGTAGAGCTGGCTTGTACAACAATTTGTTGCTCAAAACAACATGTTCGACAATCCAGCTTTTACAACAAAGCAGGCTAGTGTAAGATATATCCATACCATGTGACATTCATTGCAGAAATAATTGTACAGTATTAATCCTCTTAATCCTAGTAAAAGCTTCAGGGGCATTGCATTTTTGCAAAAGGGGGTGTTATGTAGAGCCTAAAGTGTATTAAATCAGCTACTGCCAGAATACCTATGATAAGCAATATACAGGTCAAGGGTATACTTTCAGGGGATGCTACTCTACTATTTTTGCCTTCCTTCTAAGTAGAGGGTCAACTTTTAAAGAAAAGAATTTGCTCCTTCAAGAATTATGTCCCCCCACCAAAGGTGAGGGGGGACATATTGTTTTCAGTGCGGATCCCATGCGTCGGCGTCCCTGTGACAGATTTCTTGTACCCGCGATATCTCTTGAACCAATGGATGGAATTTCACCAAACTTGCATGGATACATTATTGGGACAAGTTTAAGAGCTGATTAGAATTTGGTGACCTTGACCTAATTTTCAAGGTCACTGGAGGACATAGATGACAATTTCTTGTACCCACTTTATCTCCTGAACCAATGGATGGAATTTCACCAAACTGGCATGGATACATTATTGAGACAAGTTTAAGAGGTGATTAGATTTTGGTGACCTTGACCTAATTTTCAAGGTCACTGGAGGACATAGATGACAATTTCTTGTACCCACTTTATCTCCTGAACCAATGGATGGAATTTCACCAAACTGGCATGGATACATTATTGGGACAAGTTTAAGAGGTGATTAGATTTTGGTGACCTTGACCTAATTTTCAAGGTCACTGGAGGACATAGATGACAATTTCTTGTACCCACTATATCTCCTGAACCAATGGATGGAATTTCACCAAACTGGCACGGATACATAATTGGGACAAGTTTAAGAGGTGATTAGATTTTGGTGACCTTGACCTCATTTTCAAGGTCACTGGAGGACTTGGATGAAAATTTCTTGTACCAGTGATATCTCTTGAACCAATGGATGGAATTTCACCAAATTTGCATGGATACATCATTGGGGCAAGTTTAAGAGGTTTTTAGATTTTGGTGACCTTGACCTTATTTTCAAGGTCATTGGAGGACTTAGATGACAATTTCTTGTAACCACTATATCTCGTGAACCAATGAATGAAATTTCTCCAAAATTTCAGGGATACATTATTGCGACAAATTTAAGAGCTGGTCAGATTTTGGTGACCTTGGCCTCATTTGCAAGGACTTGAGGACTTAGGTGACAATTTCTTGTACTCACTAAAATCTCCTGAACCAATGGATGGAATTTTACCAAACTTGCATGTATACATCATTGGGACAAGTTTAAGAGCTGATTAGATTTTGGTGACCTTGATCTCATATTCAAGGTCACCTGAGGACTTACATGACATTTTCTTGTACCCACTATATCTCCTGAACCAATGGATGGAATTTCACCAAACTTGCATGGATACATCATTTGGACAAGTTTAAGAGGTGATTTGATTTTGGTGACCTTGACCTCATTTTCTACGTTATAGTCATCTATGTAGGATATCTTAAGAACCAGTGGATGGATTTTCTCCAAACTTGTCTAGATATTGTACTTGTTCAGGCTTTTTATTCATTAGAGGGGATGGGAAATGGGCTGGTGGGGGGACATCAGTTTTTCTCTGAAAAACATTTCTAGTTTGCTCTTGTATGAGCAAATTCTTTCCTTTAAGAGTAGACTCCATTTCAAAGAGCTACCTTATAAAGAGAAGCTAACCGGATTCCATGCAAGTTAATTGAACATTACTTTTGCAAAAGAGGCTGGTGCGCTTATTAGACCAGGGGTATTTATTGGGATCAATACAGTATGTTAAAGTGTCATAAATTGTTTTAGCCGGGCCGGGTAGTGCAATCGGTAGAGCACCTGACTCGTAAGTCAGAGGTCCTGGGTTCGAATCCCGGTCTGGCCACATACTTTCGTTTCTCCTTCCACTGATTCAAGAAGGGCAGTTGTCAGTTACTGGCGAAAGTATGTGCACTTAGTACTGGTTAACCGCTTAGGAGGTCTAAGCCTGCCCAGGAATAGTGTGGTTAGGTTAACTGACCATCCCGACATGACCTTAGTTGTTTACCGTGGACGTTAAGCATCAAATCAACCAACCAACCAAAATTGATTTTATCAATTAATATAATTGTATGATAATATATGTTTGTGCTTATTTAGAGAGGCTCTGTGGTTGAGTGGTTAGAGCGCCTCAGTTATGATGCAGAAAGTCCCTGGAAGGTCATGAGTTTGAACACGGGCTTTGCCATCCGGTGACTTGAAAACTCTCTCTCAACCCAGCAGTAATTTGGTATCTGTTTCGATTCAGGGAAGGATAAGGCAGGGAAAGGAGAGAGATAGGCTCAGCCTTTCATATGCTGTGCCCAAGATACAGTAGACCTCTCTCCCCCACTGCCCCTACGGCTACTAGGCTATGAGAAACCTTTACCTTTTCCTTAGAGAGAGAGGAAAGGAGTTGCTATAAGGTATTTGCACTGGATGCATCAAATGTTTAGATGACAATAAACATTTGAGTTGTGACACAACAAAACCCACAAAGTGGCATCTGAGCCCAGCAAAAACTCAGATCAGCCTGTGCAATCGCCTAGTCTGATCAGTCTTTGCTGTCTGCATTTAGTTAGTGACCCTTAGCTACCCTTAAAGTGCATAGCAAACACTACGATCAGACTGGGTAGATGCCCAGGCTGAGCTGCGTCTTAGCTGGGCACACATGCCACTTGCTTGGTTTTGTCGTGTTGTGGCTCATTTACTTCAATAGCTTCTCTATATGCTATATTAGTCTCCTCTTGGGAGCATTTAGGATGGAAAGTCTCTATTGTTGTCCATAGTAAGTCTCTTAGCCAGTTTCAACCAAATTTCATATTCAACAGCCTTTGCTTGAATGATTAACTGCATACCCTTTTTTGGCAGTTAGGTTCAAAACTTTGGTTACTCTGGGAACTTAAAGCTTTATAATAGGCTTATTATGGGAAAATCTAGTCTCTAAAAGCTAGTAGCTACATTTCTCAAAGGGTTATTTATGGCCAAATATTGTTTGAATTTATATAATATTGATACTAATGAGACTTCAGACAAGCACAAATTTTAGCACTACATTGTGCCACACTTTTTGCAATAGAGTTATAGCCCCTTGTATTGCGAAAAGCTTGTCTTGCATGGTAGAAGCTTGATATTTCAGGTGATTTTCTTGAAACTTACTATATATATTTATCCTATTTAATGCCCCGAGGCATTGCATTTTAAGGAAGGAGGGGCATTATACTTGGACCCTGAAGAGTAGTAAATCAGCCATTGCCAAAATACATAGACGGGCAGTATTAAGGTGAATGGGTATAATTCCAGAGGAAGCAACTCTACTTTTTTGCCTCTCTTCTTGGTAGGGATCAACTCTTAAACTCTTTCCTTTAAGAGTAGACTCCATTTTAAAGAGTCACCTCATCTTGAGAGGCAAACAGGAATTTGCGCAAGTAAATATAACATTACTTTCAGAAAAGAGACAGGGGTTGTTTATTAAAGCAGGAGTGTTTATTGGGAATAATACAGTATACACAATACTGACGTGCATTAGACCTCAGATAACTTCCAGTTTGCATCGACTTACATTAGGGAAAAGTTTGACTGCTTGTTAGAAGGACCATTTGTCTCGGAATCTTGTTGAATATGTGTAGTATTATTATCAGTATTAATGACGCCTTTGACAAATAAGAATTTTAGCATTTTTAGAATTTTAGCACTATTTGACCTTACTACTTATTAGTCCTTGCTTATATTAGTAAAAACTTGTCTGCCAGGCCCGGATCCAGACTACCACGTACTGTTAGGGCTCTGGATAACCGGTGGGGCTTGGAGGTGCCGAGGTATAGTGTGTGTTTAGGGGGGGGGGGGGGGGGCTTGAAAATATGACATAATCAGGGATCAATTCGATGATAATTTTTGATAACGTCCTTTTTGCCTTGAAATATATGTTGTGATATCTCATTAGAATCGCCTCGCTGAGGCAATTCTGATGAGATGTCTCAACATATATTTAATCTAACCAAACCCAGGTGGCGGGGCTAAAGCCCCAAAACCCACCTCCTGGATCTGGGGCTGGTCTGCATGATAGCTGCTACATTTTTCAATGCATCTTCTTGGCTAACATGCTTCTGTTTTCGGATAAATTTGAATTTGAGCTAAATTGTACAATTCATTACAGAGTTATGGCCCCTTGAAATTCCCATTGATTTAAACGATGAAAGTCTAGATCGACCATGTGTCTCAGCATCCATAAGCCTCAGGTCTTTCCAACTTCATTTGTGCTAGCGCCAAACCTCTACAGGTCTCCTCTTACAAAACTAGGTTACAGTGATATTCTCTTGTGAAAATTAACTCCATGTAACTAAGACCAGCACAGCCATGTGCCCGAGCCTTGTGTCTGTAGTAAAACTCTGCACCTTATCAAACGTTCAAGGTCATCCGTGTGTCAGCTGAAGCCTTAATTTCTTCAGAGACTGCAGCAAACTGCTCCGTATCGTCTTTTTTAAAAGTATGTCATTTTGACATAATTTTGCAAAAAATGACACCGTGTCAAGTCAAGCTCGTCCCTGAATGACTGTTTTTGATTGATTGATTTGATGCTTAACGTCCACGGTAAACAACTATGGTCATGTCGGGACGGTCAGTTAACCTAACCACACTATTCCTGGGCAGGCTTATACCTCCTAAGCGGTTAACCAGTACTAAGTGCACATACTTTCGCCAGTAACTGACAACTGCCCTTCTTGAATCAGCGGAAGGAGAAACGAAAGTATGTGGCCAGACCAGGTTTCGAACCCAGGCCTCGGTCTGGCCACATACTTTCGTTTCTCCTTCCGCTGATTCAAGAAGGGCAGTTCTCTGGAAGCTTCAAGCCTTTCAAACCTATATCGGTCTACTCTAAAGAAAGAATTCACCACTAGAATTAAGAGCATTTTCCCCTTTAAGAATTTCCTTGGGGAGCAAATTCTTTCCTTTAAGAGTTTATGCCTATTTCGAAGGGATGCAAAACTGAAAATGGCTGATTTTCTCCTCCTGAAAACGCATCCATTCACCTGATTATTAATTATTCCATGTAACAGAGAGGAGCGGCTGTAGCGTAGTGGATAACACTCCAGACTACCAATCCAGGGGTCGCAGGATCGATCCCCCGCTTCTCCGGTCTTTCGGATGAGACTTTAAACCGAGGTCCCGTCTCCATATGACCTCGTTGTTGGTGGGATGTTAAACCCGAGTTCACTCACTCACTCACCATGTAACAGACACTTGCAGCCACGTGTTTTGACGTGTGCATGCGCGTGTGGACAGTCTTGTTACTGCACATTAATATTGCTGATAGGTAGTATTAACCCTTCAAGCGCCAAAAAGCAGACGACAAAATTTACGTCTGCAAAAATTTCAAAATATGTTTCATCCAACTTATATTGAAAATTAAAAAAACTAGAAGACAAACAGTGTAGATCTAGATGAGGTGGCTCATTATGAGCCACTTCATCAGGATCTGCACTGTTTGCAAATTCTGCAATTTTCATCACTGGCGCTGTAAGTTTTTAAAGAATATGACGTACGCAAGGCAATGGTCACAGCATGCTAAAGATACCCTACAGGTCGTGGCTACCAATTTACTAAAACACCAACATTGAAACTGCAATTACAGAACATGTTTTAGCAGGTGAAAACGCAGTTAAATGTCACATGCGCAAGATTCGGGGTTTTAACGACAGACGCAGGCGAAGATCGAAGACAGCAACAAAATTAATTTTCAATTGGAAGGCTTCCAATTCATCAATTCAGATAACTTGTCTGATACTTTCCAAGATTTCTTTTTTATCGGGAGACATGATCAAAACATATTTCCCTGCCAGGCGGACACGCTTTGGCGGGGGAGGTGCGCGTGCATGTGTGTGTGTATGTGTGTGTGTGTGTGTGTTGGGGGGGGGGGGGGGTCTCAAGTTGGCGTGGGGGAGATAGGGGTGCATAAAACTAAGATGGTAAACAGACTGGCTCTTTCAGTCTTCGCTATTTCATTATACGCCCGTTTTGAAAAAACGGACGTATTATGTCGTGGCGCTGTCCGTCCGTCCGTAAACATTCTTGTGCGCGCCATAACTCAGTAACCATTTGAGATATCTTCATGAAATTTGATAGGCATATGTATTTGGTTGGGGGAACATGTCGCGTACAAGAATGGTTGCTCCCCCTTCGTTAGTTTCCAAGTTATGCCCCTTTGATTATTTTTTTCCCTGCAAGTCTTGTGCTTCATAACTAGATAACCGTTCGGGATATCTTCATGAAACTTCATAGCAATGTGAATTAAGTCCCAACGGTGTGTCACGTTTAACAATGGCTGCTCTCCCTTTCTTCGTTTTAGAGTTAATCCCTTTCATTAGTTCTTATGGGCTATTTTTGTGTAGTACTTATCTTGTACAATATATTGTCAAGGGAAAAAAGTAGAACCAAAAATGGTATATCAAGTATATTTAGGTTATCTTCCTTGTTCCACTTACCTTGGAAGCTGATTTTCGGTATACTAACAGTATTTGAAATATATTTTAAATATTTAGATAATGTTGCAGTCATTATACTCCCGCTTTGAAAAACTGTGTGTGTGTGTGTGGGGTGGGGGGGGGGTATACTGATTTACATCTGTCCTTCTGTCCGTCCTTCCGTCTGTCTCTCCATCCCCTTTTAATCAAATTTTTCATCAAAGATTTCTTCACAACCATACAAGCTAGACTGGTCATATTTGGCATACAGGTTAATGACGACATGTTGTATTCTGGGACTGAGAACCAGCCTTCTCCTGCTTATTCGTCCCTGTATTTGTCCGATTTTCTTTCTTTCCATACTTTGAATAATGAAAATTTTCGTCGAAGGTTTCTCCACAACCATGCAAGCTAGAGTAGTCATATTTGGTATGCAGGTTAATGACGACATGTTGTATCGTGGGATTGAGAACCAGCCTTCTCCTCTTATTCTTCCCTGTATTTGTCCGATTTTCTCTCTTTCCATACTTTGAATAATAAAATTTTTCGTCAAAGATTTCTCCACAACCAAGCAAGCTAGAGTAGTCATTTTTGGTATGCAGGTTGATGACGACATGTTGTATCGTGGGACTGAGAACCAGCCTTCTCCTGCTTATTCTTCCCTATATTTGTCCAATATTCTTTCTTTCCATACGTTGAATAATGAAATTTTTCATCAAAGATTTCTCCACAACCATGCAAGCTAGAGTAGTCATGTTTGGTATGCAGGCTAATGATAACTTACTGTATCGTGGGATTGAGAACCAGCCTTTTCCTCTTTTTCTTCCCTGAATTTGTCCGATTTTCTTTCTCTCTTTACTTTGAATAATGCATTTTTTTCGCAAAAGATTTCTATGCATCTGTAAGTTAGAATAGGGATATTTTGTATGCAGGTTGATGATAACTTTTTGTATTGTTGGATTGAGAACCAGTCTTCTCCTGCTTATTTTTCCCTATATTTTTCCAATTTTTCTCTCCTGACTTTGAATAATGTATTTTTTTGTAACAGATTTCACAGCAACCATTCATATTTGGTATACATGGTAACAATGATCTCTCACCCTCTATGCTTTTAGTTACGAAAGTAACGCCATTTGATTTAAGCAATTAAGCGGGGGTATAGTCGGATTCGCTGACAGTTATAGAGTGGTTGCCCCTGTTTGTCTCCTGTCTATCCTTTTGTAAACAATCTTGTTCATTCTGTAACTAGTACTGGTTAACCGCTTAGGAGATCTAAGCCTGCCCAGGAATAGTGGGGTTAGGTTAACTGACCGTCCCGACATGACCTTAGTTGTTTACCGTGGACGTTAAGCATCAAATCAACCAACCAGCCAATCATTCTGTAACTCCTTTAGGACATTGAAACGGGCGTATTATGCGCCGCTTCCGAAGCCCTTGTTTGACAAATGGTCGATCAGAACGGTTGTCTGGGCGTCAACAGTTTAACAAGAAAAACGGGCCGGGTTGCACGTGCAATTGTCCAAGCCTACTATACGTTTTCAAACAAACGTGGAGTTTGCGCGGATTAACAAAGGTCTTTGCTTGTTGCATTTTCCATATGCATGAGCTAACATTGTTGCAGTGCAGTTTGGACGTTATGACGTTACAAATACTAACGACGTCCACTATAAGAACTGACGTCAACGTCAAGTAACCTTGGACACTCAATGACGAACGGCAGCTGTTATATTCGACTCAGAGGAAGGTAGAAAAAAATGGACAAAATGATAGATTAGATTCATGTGGGGTATAATACCCCGTTTCATGTAAGTGGAATATTTATCTTTTCACATATGACTGAGAGTTTACCCCTGAAAGCGCCAAACAACCAGACGACAAAATTGTCAAAATGTTTCGTCCAAAGTATAACATTGAAAATTCAAAGACTAGAGGGCAAACAGTGTAGATCCTGATGAGGCGGCTCATAAAGAGCCGCTCATCTGGATCTACACTGTTTGCAAATTCAGATATTTTCATTTTTTGACGCTTTTTAAAAGTTAAAACCAGTTTGTGACTATTCCGCTAAATCCGGTCTGAGTCTTCACTGTGCTAAGGGGAGACGCCATATTACTCTGGTACCTGATGGTGGTGGAAGATTTACAGTAATTTTACAATTTTTCTGCGATGTTTGTGAAGGCCTTCTATTAGTGAAATAGCTCCTTTCGGTCCAAAATACATGTACTTTTTAAACATCGGACAAGTATAAATTCATCATCAAACTACAGTAATCTAGTTGGGAAAATACGCAAAATTGTGACTCGAAGTAACAATAAGTTTCTAGCGAAATGTATCAGCTTAGCCTGCAACTCGCCACAGCTGATCCGAGTCTTTGCTATTAACTCTTTTGGTTCCCAAAGGCCAGTTGATTGGTTCCTAAAAGCGCCAACTGATTGATTGTTGCTTGCGACAGGAATCTGCGTATTCGCGCAAGCTGATCTGACTTCAGCTGGTAGTGGCAAATATGATGAGAAGGCACCTTTAGTTCGAATTTGCTCAAAATATTACTGATGTTTCTAATCCATAGGAGTTAGCATTACGAAATCTGTGCAACTGCAGTAACTTATAGCATAATAGCATAATGACTTGCTTAATTCACTGTTGTTTCCTGTTATGCATGGCAATGAAAAGGTCTATGGTCATAGAAAAAGACCATAGGCCTAATGCCTTCTGAGTTCTGCGACGATGTAGACCTCTGTTCGCCATTTCCGGTTCACATAGTTGCTTAAAAAGAAAAAAAAAGATATAATACGCAATTTCTGTGCAAAAAATGATGGTTCTGATTAGAATGCGAAAGGGCATAGACTGATCTAACTCACTGATGGTCGCCCATGTGTGGAAGATGCCTTTACTTCGAGGGCAGCTCAACTGGTTTTGGAAAATCAATTCCATAACAACAGCCCGATTAAACCACCTTTATTGCGCTTATGAGGTTTCTACTATAATAAGCCTCGCCAAAAGAAAAGGATGCTTACAGTCAGTACAGACACGGAAGACTCAGATCAGCAAGAGTATTGGCGGTGTCTAATCAGAGGGTCTCCTGCGCGCACGAAAAATCTGTGACTCCTAAGAAATCTTTAATATGAATGGGTACACTTTCAGGGGAAGAAAATCTGCCATTTTTATTCTTGTCCCCTTTCTCAATGGGGGTCTCTTTCCTTTAAGAGTAAATTCGTTTTGGAAGGTTTGTTGTCAAAAAAAGTTGTAGCCTTTTGCAACAACAATGGAGGAAAACGTGGTGATATACACCAATACCTAACTTAAAGCGAAAATCATGTCTGATCAGATGCCCTGGCTTGTCTCAATCTTCGCTGTTTGCATAGGCTAAAATAAAGGCTTTCCCGAGGCATAGCTCAGACGTGCCTTGTATGCTGATCTTAATAATTTAGTATATAAATATTTGCCGTATTTCTCTCGAATGAGAATCAATGTCTCGCGGATTTGTGCCATGGAAGTGTCAATATTTGGTGAACTACGGAGGAATATAATTAAAATCTCTCGTGACCTAAGAGATAGCAACGTAATGGTAAAAGTTAATTTTCTCTGTTCCTTATCTCGTATTAAAGGCACTGTGTCTAATAGCATTTTCAGAAGAAAATAATTAATGGTAAGCTGGTTAGGTTTTGTTTTCTTTTGCAGGCATTTGAGTATTTGGAATGTCAAAACCTGCAGTCTGAATAATCAGTCAAGTGCCAGCTGAGGCCGTATTCATAAAACGACTTAAATGGTTGCTATGCTGTTCCTAAGGCTAAATTTCTGTGAAGGAGATTCCCTACAACTATGAAATTTGCTCTGAAGGAACAGTCTTACAAAGACTGTTCCTCCAGACCAAATTTCATAGTTGTCAAAGACTGTTCATCCAGACCAAATTTCATAGTTGTAGGGAATCTCCTTTATAGATATTTAGCCTTAGCAACAGCATAGCAACGACTTAAGTGGCTTTATGAATACGGCCCAAGAGCATTGCTTCGATCATCCTTGTTAATTATCTAGCAGTATGTAGGCCAACTTGAAGAATATGGCACTGATATTTTTTGCTTGGATATCACTTTTGCAAAAGTTGTAGGGGTTGCGTAAGCCTTTTTATTACCTTTACCTTAGTGGAAAAAACTCATGTATATCACCACGATGATTAAGAACAACTTTCAGCAACTTGTACGTCGCGTTCTGGGTTATTATATCTGTCTGCTATATTTTTTGCTTTGTTAAATTCGATACAATGGGACATGATCTGGAAGGGAAAATGCTTATTTGCATATAATATAGGAAAACAAATCTCAACCAGGGGTTATAGGGTAAGTTTATAGGTTCTAATTCTAACAGTTATCCCGTTTATTCCAAATATTTTGATAAAAGGACCGCAGAAACGATGAATATTGTCGCTTGTGATCAATGCTGCTGCCTCTTTAAGCGATGTTATAGCTTTATAGATAAACTTGATTCTACATTGTTTTTTTTTTTTTTTTGCCAAAGAAACCTATGAAAAATTGTCATCACATGGTTCCAGTCAAGTTAATTTATAAAATATGTGTAATAACATTTTTATCTGACAAACCAGGCCAGAAACTCTCACAAATAGTTCTTATCTAGATGTCGAGTGGTTAGAGACGCTCGGTTACGGTGTAAAAGGTCGCGGGTTTAATTCAGGGATTGGCCAGCTGCAGACTGGAAAATTCTGTTAACCCAGCAGCAAATGAGTAGCGTTTTTGAATCAGGGAAGAATAAGGCAATGAAAGGAGAAGGATGGGCCCTGACTTCAATATGCTGAGCCAAAGGTACAGTGGGTCTCTAACCCTCACTGCCCTGCACAGCATCTAGGCTAAGAGAAACCTTTACCTTTTTAGAAGTCTATTCGGATCCACATTATTATGATAAATCATTCTGGTTCGTTACTGTGTTGTTATACCTGCACGGAACCAAATCAAACTCAGAAGAAAAGCATTGACCTTTAGTGCTTTTGCCATCTTTACAGTTAATCAGTTGTTACTATATCTTTTAGTAATTTTCTTCTCACATCAGATTTCTAATACCCTCAGGAAAGTGAAATTATAGGGGAGACCGGGGATAGTTGATGCACGGGGCAAGTTGATGCAGTGGGAATAAAAAGACAATGACGTCATTATGGACGTCAGAAATGCCGAATTAAAGTAGTCATTGACAGCCGCCATCGTTTCCTGAAGTTTTGAGGAATTTGGATAACAAATGAAAATTTGGCGAAGAAAAGTTCATTTTTGACACATCTAAGTAAATTCATGGCATTTTGCAAATTTTCGTTTAGCGCACATTTGCTTCTGGTTGTTCATAATTCTTTTATGCACACGGATAGAGAAATCTTTCAGCTTTAAAATAATATGCTCTTCTTAAGGAAAACATTGTGTATTAGTTGTCTACCTTGCTGAATGTCACGTGGGGCATGGTTGGGGCAAGTTGATGCAAAGAGGATGGGGCATGTTGATGCACCATAGAATTCTACTGTACTGCATAAAATGTTCACAATATTTGGACGGACTTGATTTCTAACTGATGTAGAACTATGTACAATAGTTTAAACATTTCGGATTTGATGTATATTAGAAAACGCTGTATTTTATCATATTCAAACAAATATACAATTGCATTCGAGCAATGTCACAGCAATTCCTACAATTTACATGTGCGCCCAGCGAAGACAATACAGCCTGCGCATCCGCGCAGTCTGATCAGGGTCTTTGCTGTGCACTCAGTGGCTCTATGGATAGCTAAGGACCTATACCTTCTCGTGTGGCCAGTGAAGACTCTGACCCGACTGTGCTGATGCACAGGCTGTCGAGTCTTTGCTGGACGCACATGTAAATTGGTTTATTCAATTAAGCATCTATGACAGCGAAATGATTTTTCCCCGTTTAAAATGTTCTAAAGTTTCAGAAATAAAAATTTAGAATGTTGTACAATTGTTCATTTACAAACATCCCTTCTAGAGATCTTTAGCTGGAGATAACTTCAATGGCTAAACTAAGTTTGATAAATGCATCTAACTAGAAAGCAAGGAAACCCCTAATTTGTCCATAGAAACGGTCAATTTACTGTAGTATTTGTTGCATGGACTTGTAAAGGCAAGAAAAAATCTGTATCAAGTTGCCCCAAGCGTTGCATCAACATGCCCCACTACTGGGGCAAGTTGATGCATTCGACTTGCCAAAGAAATCTACTTAAACGGAGGGAAAATACACCAAATTTCAAGGATTACTATTTGATTTTAAATGCAGAAAAGACAGAGCTTTTAGTATATACAAAGATGATCAATATCGGGCAGTCCGGTCATGAGATAAATCAAAAAGTCTAAAAAGTGCATCAACTATCCCCGGTCTCCCCTATATCACAATTTTGAACGGATTTTTGCAAAATTTCGAATCCCGGTCTGGCCACATACTTTCGTTTCTCCTTCCGCTGATTCAAGAAGGGCAGTTGTCAGCTACTGGCGAAAGTATGTGCACTTAGTACTGGTTAACCGCTTAGGAGGTCTAAGCCTGCCCAGGAATAGTGTGGTTAGGTTAACTGATCGTCCCGACATGACCTTAGTTGTTTACCGTGGACGTTAAGCATCAAATCAACCAACCAACCAAATTTTGCAAAATTTCAGGAGCTATGTCCCACTGGGCACACAAGGTTGAATCAACCTTGAATTAACCTTGATTCAACGTTTTGACGTTGAATCAAGGTTGATTCAAGGTTGATTCAACTTTGTGTGCCTGCAGGGGTGTTGTCCCATAAAAGGTTGTATAGCTCATATGCAAGTTTGCCAGAATATTTGTAGCAAACTCTATTGTCAGAGCCAGCTGTCGTGGGAGACGGAACACCCTAAAATGTTCTCCTCAATTAGTGTGGAGACGTTGCATGTCGTCTAGGAGGTTGCTAGTGTTTAAGACTTGTAGGCTAGTAGGTTAGTTGAGCTAACTCTGCTTTTACAAAAATAGAATTATAAATTTATAATACCAGCATACAAAATCATATTGTGCTGAGATATATAACATATCTTTTTGAAAAAAAAAAATTAATTTACATGTGACAAGTGCTTTACCTTTAGATGTTATTTGTAATAGGATTTCAAGGTTCGTGCTGTATCAAACCATGTCAAGCATACACTCGCTTTAATAAGTTTAAAATCATGCATCTTATCATCACATGTAAAGGTTAACCTGTACATCTGTGAATACTTCTATTGAAAATTGAACTTAAATATTTATTTGAATACACTGTAAGTTCAATAAAATTTGTATGCCATAAAACATACAAAAACCTTAAGCGACTCCCGGTGCGAAATTTATACATGCTTAATATAATGTTAAAGCCCTACAAGGGAAGAATATAATTGTTATACGAGCACAATGTATTCTAATTTTTTTTGCAAGCTTTTGTGGGAAAAAAAACGAAATCATTGCGCAAGTTAGAGATTTGTTTCATACTTTTGGCACATGTATTTGCACCTCAGTCGGACCCCATTCCATGTACCGTATTCATTAAGCAATACGACCTGGAATCCCCTTCCAAAACAACTCAAGAAACCTTGATCCGTATCTAGATATTTGGGATTGTTTTGGAAGGGAAGCAATATCTCATAGCAGAAATAATTCAACTGATAATATATTCGGGGTAATTTTGGTTCAAGAAAAAACGTCTTTAAGCTGAATACACGGACCCTATATAAATAGCATAAACGCATATGTATTGATAATCGTTTTGAATGCAATCTGAGGACGTAAGACTGAATATAGGCATAAGCCATCAGCCAATGTTTCAGACAATAGTGATCTGTCGAGGGAGAAAGAACGTAAAATATTGGTATAAAGAGCCGTCCTATTCATTCGACTATAAAACTTCTCTCTTCCCCTGCCCCAACCCCGAATGATCCCATATATATAAATAAGTCGTATTAATTCTCCTATAATATGTTTTTTTTTTCCTTCCAAAACAATCCCGTTTTATGGGATTGTTTTGGAGGGAGAAACCCCGTCTTATAGCTAAAAAAAAGTTGGCATCCTTTTCGACTGGGTTGCACGTCATCGTACCAAAGTGAGACCCCAGACCTAAATGTGGGCTTGATGTAAACAAATAAAACTTAAGACCAGTTATTTAATGTAGAATTTTAAATTGCTTGAAATCAATAGTTCGTCATAAAAAGTAAACTGTCCATATGTTTATTTAACACGGTATCCTAACTTTAAGCCCATACAAGGAAAGGTATGTTTAAACATTAAATGTATGCCCGTTATTGTACATTTTATCAAAGTCAATACCTCACTTAAGCCGGCCTGTGATACATTAAACTGTTATAGATCAAATTGCAAACACTTCGAATTTTACCATACATTAGCATTCAAATCAATCAGTTTCATGACATTAATATGGCATAAACATTATTTCTTAAGTAAAAGCATTAATAAACATAATATTATCGTAGAATTCCGACAGTGGACAAGCTATTGTTGAAAGCCAAGACTCGATGGCGACCGCATGCGCACTGTGTACTTCAGTTTATTTTGCTTAACACTTTTTTTTGTGAGCGGGCAAATATAACAAGACGTGTCATGAACAAGCGTGTCTTAAGACACCTTTAAACTGCTCGAATCGAGACCAGCCTGTATAGCACAGGCTGGTCTCGACTCGAGCAGTTAACAGGTGTCTTACAGTCAACAGCGAACTTGGTGGAATGCGCATGTCGTGCACACTTTGCGCATGCGTGCTTTGCACATCTCTCTTTGGAAGTGGCCATAATGCCTTTCGGTGACTTTAACATCTCATAAGTGACCATGGCAGCAAGTGGCAAACACATAGAAAGGGAACTTGAATGAAGATGGGGGTGCTTTATTAACTCAATGATAACGTTTGCTTTTTTAAAAAACCGACAACTTGACTTAGCAACAGAGTTGATAGGATTAAGCGATATTGCCACGGGATGATATTGCGTTTATAAATTATGGATTATTGCTCTTAAGTAGGTAGGTGTATAATATCTAGAAATACGGTTTACCTCTTCAGTTAAGGTTTTGAATTTCAAATGGACTTAATAATTTAATTAAAGATTTAATCTTTCCGCGACAGGCCAGATGGCAATAAGAATCAGAGCATTGTATTATTGCCGACTGACGTAAATTAATATGGTTACATAATGGATTCTCTATAATCACAGTACATCTTTTGTTTTAAGCGTACGTGGTGGAACTGAATTTTCATGACAGTTAATATCAAGTTGTATCATCATGTTATATATGTAACAGGGAATTAATTAAGCACGTTAACATTAAAAGGTAAGCCACGCTACTTGTTAAATACAGCGCTAAAAGTTTGGTGCTTTCAGTTTTGAATCTGATAATCATTTTTTTCATTGTTTCTTTTTTCTCTCTCTTATTTTGTATATTCAAGAATGATATATGTATTAATGCTCATTTTTGCTGCTCGCATATTCTTAACTTAATCTGACATAGGTCCTAAAATCAGCAAAAATTGGATAAAGTGGATTGGTCGAATAAGCCTACGCATTCATAGGCAGCACGCCGGTCTCTCTCTCTCCCCCCCCCCCCCCCCCCCCCCGCGCCCCTCTCCCACGCACACACAGAAAAAAAAAAGAAAAAAAGGAAAGACTCCAGTCGCAACAAAATGTGCATGAACACTATGAGCCCTTGGGTTTATTATTGAGTATTGAAGACCCTGCCTAGTCTTTGAGGAACCTTTAATACAGACACGGACTGCCTGACCACTTTGTCTTGCAATACGCATTGCCTGGCTGACATCATATTCTGTGAGATGCCTAGTAAGTACCTTTCTGCGGGTCACGACACTATTTTTATAACGTTCTTACAGTATTGATCACAAAGTGAAGAAAGTTAAGGGTTGGCATGTCTGGAAAATCAGTGAACATGTGAAAAACAATTATAACAGTCACTATCTGTACTTTGGCCGTGCCACGAGAAATGTGAAAACAGCCAAGACTCAGGCCACCCTCTGGTTGAGTTGTGGCGCGATCAGAGGTATAAAGCACCCTTTGGACACATAAATAACTATGCAAACAGTGAAGACTCAGATCAGACTGCGCACACGCGCAGTCTGATCTGAGTCTTCACTGTTTGTACACGCCATGCGGCACTTTCTTCCCTGTTTCTGATCCGTTATAAATCAATAACAATGTCAATATCATCCTCGTTCCCTATCTCCGAGCGACAAAGCTCTTCAATGCATATTTATCAGAAATTTACATGATTTAACTAAAGTAGGTTTAAGCAAATAATTGATAACCCTAACTATTGATTTCGCGTCTAGGGTGAAATTGACTTAACGACAGTGAGATTTTAATGTCTCTGTTTGACTTTCGAAATATATTAAATCAATGTTTGTCACATGTCGAACTGCTTTTTAATATTAAAATGAAGACGTAACGTTTCCATACAGTAAAAATGCTTATACAGAATACAAAAGAAAAGTGTTAAAGATTGTCTCTCCCTCGTTTATTTCATGTTTTCAGAAACAAGTATTTCAACAAAATTTCGTTAGACAATATGTAATAGTCTCATAACTAACCATACACGTTTTAAGAAAATGCATGTTGTTTTCGATAAATTTGGAATGAAAAATAATCTTCAAATTAAAATGCAAATTACCTATTTCCTCGCGGCCTTTAAGAGAATCGATTATGTTCACGTGTGTCATGTGATTATGTACAGGTATTTTTCTTATTCGTGCACGTGATTGTGACGTATGAATAAATTATTTTTGTCCAATAATGCGATTCCGAGCGCGGTACGCGATCGTTAAAAAATTTATCTATTTTTTTTTTTTTGTGTTTTAGCCAGTATTATTATCTAAACTCTATTTCAAAGGTATAGTTAGACCATGTTGGAGGTATTGCATGAAATATTTCATCCAATCAATCTTTGTAATTATTATGAAGGGAGTAAATCTTTAACTCAAACAACATGATTGATTCAAACTAGTTCAGTGTTGTTTCAGCTTTGTTTATGTGCATGTTGATCATCTGATCTCAGAATTCCAAAGAGACCATCTCTCCATAAAAATGTCAGATTTTTCTGCGCACTCACCGAACGTAGAGTTTCGGGTTCATACCGCCTGAAAAAAGTTAGAAATGTCGAATGTCTACATGCACAATAGATTTGGTGTTGGCATTTTAATATTTAGCTGAAATTTTAAATATCATAGGTCAATATATGTATTTTGTATTATCATAAGTATATAGTTATAAAGCCAAATTTAGTTCGGTACGAAGAAAGGAGTTTAATCCAAAAAAAATGTGAAACGTTTCATTACGAAAGGTATCTTAGGATTAGAGCAAAACTGCAGACTTAGCCCCGCTTGCGGATCTTAGCTGAGCTATAATCGTCTTCGTATTTTACTCTATGGATTAAAACATTGGTCAGAACAGGAGAGACACATATCAGGCTGCGCGCTTGCGCAGCCTGATCTGAGTCTTCGCCGTTCGAGCATTTTCTCACGGGACACTTAAATATAGAACACTAATCTGTAACCTAAATAAAATCAAGTTTGGTTTAAATCACCTATTCTATTGTTTACCTACATACTGCACTTGATTTTGGTCTATAAGTCCCCGATTTAATGACATTTTATGCAAAGGAGATTGATTTAATATGTTAGCACAGGAAAATTGGCCTAATAGCTTGTCCAGTGCGAACAGTGAAGAGTGATCAGCTTACATGTCCGCACAGATTGATTAATTTGAGTCATCTATATGGCAAGCCATTTTACTATTTATTATGGCACGTAGATATCTCATTTATTATATCAGATATCTTATATATTATATAAGATATCTTATTTATTATATAAGATATATTATATATATAAGATATCTTATATAATAATTAAGATATCTTATATAGTATGTTAGATATCTAATATGCCAATTAAGATATCTAATATGCCAATTAAGATCTAATATAACATATAAGATATCTTATATTCTATATAAGATATCTGCTATAGAATACAAGATATCTTTAATTTTTCACATAAGATATCTTAAATGTTATATTAGATATCTTATATGTTATATAAGATATCTTAATTGGCATATTAGATATCTAATATACTATATAAGATATCTTATTTATTATATAAGATATCTTATATGTAAAATTAAATAAGATATCTCATTTTCCATATAAGATATCTTATTTCCTATAGAAGATATCTTATATGTCATATAAGATATCTTATATACTATATAAGATATCTAGTAAAGGTATATAAGATATCTTATTTGACTTTTCCATAAGACACAACACAATATATAAGATATCTGATTTAGCATATAAGATATCTTATATGACATATAAGATATCTTATTTAGTAAATCAGATATCTTATATCGGATATAAGATATCTTATATAGGATATGAGATATCTTATTTAATTTTACATATAAGATATCTAATATAATATATTAGATATCTTATATAGTATATTAGATATCTAATATGCCAATCAAGATATCTAATATAACGTATAAGATATCTAATATAACATATTAGATATCTTATATGAAAAATTAAATAAGATATCTCATATCCTATATAAGATATCTTATATCCTATATCAGATATCTATTATAGGATATAAGATATCTTATATGTTATATTAGATATCTTAATTGGCATATTAGATATCTAATATACTATATAAGATATCTACTATACTATATAAGATATCTACTATGCATAATAAATAGTAAAATGGCTTGCCATACATCTACGTGTTCAACAGGATGATTATTAATAGCAGTTTACTCTTTCGGGCTGCCCGAATGGAAAAGAAGATCCGAATCGTCGCTGTTCGCACATGAAACAGTTATATAGTGTTCGCCTGGGAAATAGGCCAAATTGGCATTCACAAATACGGGAACGGGAACATCCAACCTGACTTAAAGACATGAGTTCCCAGCAGGGGGATCTGGTTCTCATCACACGGCAATTACGCTGCAAATAGAGGCCAAGACTGTTCTGTTCTGTTTTGTTCTGTTTCAATTCTCGTAACGACGTTTCCGTAGTGGCAAAGACACTTTCTCGCTCCATTATAAATTGCAGCAGTACCTTTTCCCGCCGGAATGTTACATTGATTCGTGTTCATTCTTCATGGAATGGGAATTAACATGATCAGGTAACATTAATATAATTAGATTGGGTCTTTGACACGGTAACAGTTGATTGTTCTAGAACGACTCTACGTCAACATTCCAGTTTAAACTACTGCAAATGCAAATGCGGCGTGTCCTCTTTCGTGCTCGTAGACTTTATTTCAGTAACAGATATAAATGCACTCACATATTCATGTGTTTGTCGGTCAGTTGTAGATAGATATATCACTCGCGCTCCGCACTCGTGATATGATCTACTTTACAACTAACCTCCAAACAGTGAATTGTTACTCAACAATTCACTGCTAGAGCTGATCTATTTCTTAAATAAAGCCCGGTAAACCGTAGTTAAATTCCATCATGGAAACTGAAATTATGGACTGCCAAAATAAAGCAAAGCTATTCAACTCACATGGATGATTCTCGAGTGTACTGATACAAAAGCTCAGCATGGTAAAGACTTCAGACAAAAGTCCTGAAAGTAGCAAATCGAAGTTCCGGTTTGGCCTCTTCAGGACTGAGTTTTGTCAGAACGCAACTGGTTCTTTTACTCCAAAGCCTGTCTTATGCACAGAATGATTTTTTGTGCGTACAATCGAATAGCATTCTAATGCTCTGGCTAACTATACTGAACAAAAAAGAAACGTTACATACATAAAAAACTAACTTTTGAGTTTCTACCCCTGCAACTTCAAATGAACTGGCGTGAATAAAATACAGATTGGTAATGAATGAAATCATAATAGTTATTTCTTTGCTCAAGATGTTAGCCCTGAATAAATTCTGAAATTTGAATGAAATGTTTCTGAAAAAAAATAATTTGAATGTCGATGTAACGTTTCTTTTTTTTTTTGTTCAGTATATATTTGAGCCGCGACACGACAAAACAAACATAGTGGCACTTGCATCCTGCGAAGACTTAGATCAGCCTGGGCGTCCGCCCAGTCTGATCAGAATCTTCACTGTCCGCATGGTCTAGCTTAGACCCTTGCCTACCCTTTAAGCGCAAAGTGAAGACTTTTATTATAAGACTAGGCGTCTGCCCAGGCTGATATGAGTCTTCGTTTAGCGCACATGCAACTTTGTTTTGTCGTGTCGCAGCTCATTTGTAGAAGTTTGCATTTTTAATTTCCAGAAGGGAAAGAAATTTTGCACTCTTTCGGCTACGTAATTCCATTAGAAGGATTTATGCAAAAAGAAGTTTATCATTTATCTTGACAGCTGTGTCTTTTTCCTTTTCAGATTCAGTGGCACCTTAAAGACTGATCACCAAACATCATGAGTGCAAGAAGAAAGAAAAAGGATGAAAAGCCACCGCCCGCCACAGGGCCCGGGAGTAAAATAGTTTCCCTAAATGAAGCCCTCAAGAAACACCATATAAAGAAATTAGAAGGGAACAAAGTGCATCTTAAGTTTGGAACATGTAACATGAAAACATTGCCTATAGAGATATGGTCAAATGAGGAGTTATCTGAACTAGCTATAAAACTAAACTGTGAAAACAACAGACTGAAGAGACTTCCAAAAACCTTAGCGGCTCTGGAAAATCTAGAATATATTAATATACGCAACAATGCATTATCTGCATTTCCTGGATCGGTCTCACGACTGAAGAAACTGATTTATTTGGACATAACAAATAACAGCATCAAAAAGCTACCTCCAGCAATACACAAATGTACGGGTCTCGCAACTTTGTATGCGGCAAACAATAAAATCAGAGCACTTCCAAAGAACATCGGAAAAGCTCCGTCACTCATGTTCGCCGACTTATCTCGGAACCAAATAAAGTCCTTTAAGAAAGGCGTGTATGAAATGAAAGCAACTCTCATTCTGTCTCACAACAAGATAACAGACATGCCTGCTGCGACCGGTGCCAAACTTAAGACAAATATTCAGAAAATGGACTTGTCATACAACAGTATTAACCATATTCCGGAAACGATTGAGAAGCTTACTCGACTGACGTGGCTAGATCTCTCTAACAATTCTCTTCACGAGATTCCTCCACAGATTGGTAAAGTCCGGTTCCTGCACTACTTCAGTCTGTCCCATAATAATCTACGAGAACTTCCTGAGGAGCTCTGGCACATAGGCCCTGGCCTAGATACGCTTCTTCTCGGACATAATGAGATTACGGTTCTTCCCGACGACATAGAGAAACTGAAGAAACTACGCGAGTTAGATGTCTCGGGAAATCATTTGGAGTATCTTCCAGAGACGATAAAGGAACTAAGTTGTCTTCAGAAACTAAATGCTTCAGAAAACAAATTGAATTCGATGAAATTTGCGACGAATCTGAAATCACTAGAAGATCTGAATGTCGCGAATAACCAGATTGAAGTAATACCTGTAGAAATATCAACAGTGAAGTCCTTAGTGTCGCTAAACGTCTCCGATAACAAGATTAGAGCGTTGCCTGACTGTATAGGTAACATCACAACATTAAAGAAACTTTATGTAGCAAAGAACAAATTGTCCACTCTACCAGAAACTCTGGGAGTGAATCAGGTGCTGACAAATCTGGATGTCTCGTACAATAATCTGACCGCGTTGCCGCTGGATCTGAGAAAGCTAAGGAACTTAGAAGAATTCCGACTGAGTCATAATGACATCGCGGGAATGCCAAAGTCCATTGACTTCTTTTATCAGCTGAGCGTTTTGGACATCGGAAGCAACGGGTTTACTGACTTAATTATTCCAAAGACTATCTCGGAACTGAGTTTGTCCGATAATCCATTGACAATTAACGCAACGGACTTGAGGTCACCTCTAGTTGTTATTGGGAACAAGGATCATCTGCGGAACTTAACGAAACTCGAGCTGTGCAAACTGGGTCTGGAGGAGGTACCCCCCAGTGTGTATAATCTTAGAATGTTGAAACATTTGAATGTCTCAAACAATAGCCTAAAGTCACTGGGTGACAATATGTGTAAGTTGCGTGCTCTGGAATCACTTGAAGCTAACCAGAATGAGCTAAAAACTCTTCCGAAAAATATTGGAATCTTACAGAAACTGCATAAACTGGAACTCCAAGACAACCATATTGAAGAGTTTGCTGACGGACTACTTTCATGTATGTCGCTCGAGAACCTGAACCTATCGTTCAATAATATGAAACTTTTACCCGAAAACTTTGGTCGTCTAAATAAGCTCGTAAATATGGACATTTCTAATAATCAGTTGCTAACGTTTCCAAAGGACAGGATAGACATTCTCGCGTCTCTGCTGTCGCTGAATTTAAATCAAAATCACATTGATGAAATGCCCATAGACTTTCCGTACCTCTATCGCCTGAAAGAACTGCGCGCTTCCGGTAATGATCTGAATGGACTACCAGGTGAACTAGATAAGCTTAAGTCTCTAGAAGTATTAGATCTTTCTGACAATATAATCGAAACATTACCAGAAAGTATATGTAAAGTTCCGAATTTAAAAGAACTAGATGTGTCTTCTAATAAGATAACAAGGGGGTTTCCCAAAGCATGGGAGAATCTTCGCGCTCGTGCTTCGGTAAGCATGGCGGAGCAATCGACGGTAAAAGTACGAGAACCACGTGATCGGCCAAGACCAGTTTCCGCCGAGACACAAGTGAGTCCGAAGCAAGGCAGAAAGAAGAGGGGAGGAGCAAAATCACCGACAAATTCTCCTAAACTGACCATGAAAAAGGGAGGTGCTAAATCTGCTCCACCAATCCCTGCAAATGGACAGAGTAAAACTAACTTGTGATGAAATAAACTGTATGCATTCGAATGTAAACTGATTCGATCCTTATCAGCCATGATACGATTCATGCCAGTCCATTTTAAGGTTAATAAACAAGGCTCAATGGTTCTCTGCCATTGTTACAAAGGGAAATAACTTCTGGCACTTTCTGTTTGCTTCCATGGACAAAGAAGCCCTTCCAAAATGGGTTCTACGCGTGAAGGGAAGAATTTGCTATTGAGGGAGCAAATTCTCTCTTGAGGGTTGATCCCCATAGAGACAGGAGGCAAAGTGAAAATAGCAGAGTTGTTCCACTGAAAATATAACCATTCATCTGAAGGACAGTCATGCCAGTCCGAGCATCGCATTGTCATAGCTTGTATAATGAGTTTCCTTGACGCACACTGACATGAATCGTATCATGACTGTCATTGATCGGACCTTTCATTATTCGAATGAGGAGGGTGAAATTGTGACAGCATTTTTTTCAATGAAAACGCCACTTGATCAAATATAATAAAATCTATGAGCTGAAATTATGTATAAAACCTGTCGTGGGACATTTGCAATTGCTCAATACAATCTTCGCTTAAGGGCATTCAGGTCAGCCTGACCTGAATGCCCTTAAGCGAAGATTGTATTGAGCAGGGTATTCGCAGTGCTCCTGATCAAAATCAGGCTTTGTAGAGTTGCGTATACCGCGACCAGACTGTGCATTTGCAAGGCATGCACATTTCATTTTTCACACGACGTGGCTCATATAGGAAGAAAATAGTATGAAGGACGTCCAAAATGCGCAAAGGATAAAAAGTTTAAAATATTTCTAGGTGTTTATTAAACCACATCTGGTTAACTATGTTTTCAAGGATGTTACGAAACGAAAAAAGAGCTGTTACGAAACGAAAAAGAGTCATAGTTACCAAACGATCTGGTCATCAGGTCGTTTGGTAACTATGTCTCTTTTTCGTTTCGTAACAGCTCTTTTATGACCAAGTCGTTTGGTAACAATGAATCTTTTTCGTTCCGTAACAGCTCTTTTTCGTTTCGTAACAGCCCTTGTATATACATAGTTAACCAGGGGTGTTAAATCACCATTGCGAAGAATGCCTTAATCTACTGTTAAAGAAAAAGGAAATAATATAAAGAAATGTTGTGAAATTGGGGATAGATTTATTTGAAAATGAGCTATTATGCTGCTTTGTTGTAATGAAGCAGAAATTATAAACAGAACTGTGATGTTATGTATGTGATAATAGTTATAGGTTGTAATTTATGTACTTTTTATATAGTTGTTACTAGTCCATGCTTCACTTGTTAATAAATTCATGTAACTTTAGTAGAAAATGCTTTGTCATTATAAATATTCCTTGCAGATATCAAAATAGACAGTATCAAAACTTTACTAAAATGTGATAGAAAGAGGATCTGTTGGACGCAAGAAAATATCCAGTTTGAAAATAGCAGACTCTGTTTATTTGGCTGGTCATGAGAGATACTGAAAATAGCAACGTCCTTCACACTGAAACCTAGAACACTTGGAACCTAACTCTTACTTCAGATAAGTAAACGAGCTAAACAACAACAACGTCTGTTGCAACCACAAATGAAATAACTCCCACAAATGAAGTAATTCTTTCATTTGTGGTTGAAGTAGCACGCAATCGTAACCACAAATGAAATAATGTCTCCAAACATATGCGAAATTATATGGAAGGGCGTTATTCTTACAAAATTAAATTTCTATGACACAAGTCGACAATCTTTTGATACACTTAGAAATTTGCAGACCAAAGTTATTTCATTTGTGGTTGAGGAAGCATGCAATCGTAACCACAAATGAAATGATCTCTACAAACATATACGAAATTGTATGGAAGGGCGTTATTCTTACAAAAGTAAACTTCTCTGACACTAGTCGACAACCGTTTGATACACTTAGTAATTTGCAGACCAAAGTTATTTCATTTGTGGTTGTGGTAGCATGCAATCGTAACCACAAATGAAATAATGTCTCCAAACATATACGAAATTGTATGGAAGGGCGTTATTCTTACAAAAGTAAACTTCTCTGACACTAGTCGACAATATTTTGAAACACTTAGAAATTTGCAGACCAAAGTTATTTAATTTGTGGTTGAGGTAGCATGAAATCGTAACCACAAATGAAATAATGTCTCCAAACATATACGAAATTGTATGGAAGGATGTTATTTTACAAAAGTAAACTTCTATGACACAAGTCGACAATCTTTTGATACACTTAGAAATTTGCAGACCAAAGTTATTTCATTTGTGGTTGAGGTAGCATGCAATCGTAACCACAAATGAAATAATGTCTCCAAACATATACGAAATTGTATGGAAGGGCGTTATTCTTACAAAAGTAAACTTCTCTGACTCAAGTCGACAATCTTTTGAAACACTTAGAAATTTGCAGAACAAAGTTATTTCATTTGTGGTTGAGGTAGCATGCAATCGTAACCACAAATGAAATAATGTCTCCAAACATATACGAAATTGTATGGAAGGGCGTTATTCTTAAACAAGAGGGCCATGAGGCCCTGAATTGCTCACCTGAGATGACATTATCACAATAAATCACTTCTAAGCTAATGTCAGATTAAGTGAGCAGGCTGTCATCTTGGACCAATGACCGAAGATTTTACCATATACTGGCGAAAAGGCCTGACCCAGTTAATGTCTGACTAGGAATGGATATTCAGTAAGGGCTTGGTATCTAATACATGATGGATGCTAATGTGATTTTACTCCAAATGCAAGACTTTCCAGCAAAACACAACTGATTCTTGTTTTCTTTCCAGACAACTTTATTTCAAAAGGATCCATACTCATGAGTCCTTTAAGTTATTCACATAGTAAAGGTTATTTTGGAAGGTGAACCTTTCATCTTGTAGGTGGATAAGAATGATAGTTTTGCACTAGGTAAACAGAAGGAAAACAGACAAAATTAAAATGTTCTTTAATTTAATTATTTTATTTTTTTCAAGAAAAAAAACCAGAAACAAAATGGATAAGAAAATTGTTCATTATTACCTAAAAATTCGATGAATTTTCATGTGGTAAAGTGCAGACACATTGTCTTAATTTGCAGTAAACAACTATTTAAGTTTTTTTTATACTACATGCTATAGTTTTCAACAGTTTTTCAAGCAAAGGATTCTGACTGTCCTCCAGCTTGTCTGGAAAAATATAGCAAGAATGGAAATCACTCTTAGATGATGGCTTGCTGCAATAGTGACAAGCTAGCTGCACTTTACTGCATGTAAATTTTTTGATTATTAAAGAAATAATTATACATTTTCCTACTCGTTCCGTCAAAATTTAGGTAATTAATTCAAATTAACAAATTTACATATCCTATGTTTATTTTGCCTGCTATTAAGCTGATATATCAAATTCATGATTTAAAACTCAAAACATGAAACAACCATGGGCATAAAACACTGAATCAACATTGATTCAACATGCAATTGAATCAAACAGTTGATTCAGTGTTGTGTGCCTGCTATTAAGACAATGAAACAATTACATTTAAAGAGACACTTCTACATAGCATGTTCATAGAATCATAGCTGAAATAAGATATAATTTTTAGAGGGTAGGGTAGTATACTGTCTCAGAAAAGAAATGGTACCTAATATCAACTGATAACTGGTAACTGGTTTATGAAAATTTGATTCAGTCCATTTCTATGACATCTTAATCCAATCCCCGAGATATATTCATCAGTCAATTTCAAATCATACATATATCAAAATTTGGTTAACAAGACTCAAGAGATAAGAGAGTCAAAATGAAAGTAAAATATTAGGTCTGTGCTTCATTTGCATTTCCATAGTGGAAACGTCAAAAAGTTATGAATGTCTCTGTCTGGTAAGGCACTTCGGAACTAATCAGGACCTGCTATGAGGTAATGTCACTGGCTACAAATAACTATCAAAATTATACAAAATGTTTCACATGGAAGAATATCTACATGATGTTGATAGTAGTAGTTAAATGCTGGCAAAAGGTGTATCATAACATGCACTGTTGGAACAGCAGTCACTTGTGTTGTCACCAGTATGCTGTATGTTGTGACAACCGATTTGTTAGGTTTAATCAGATGACATATGTCTTAAACAGTTGTGAAAATGTGGCCTGCATATGACATCTTCATTACACACCATATCCTGTAGTGTAAATAGGGGTCAAAGGAGCATTCACTGTGTTTCCTGTAGTGGTTTCCTGCATTCCCTTCTGAGTATGTCATGACAACCTTTAACGGCAGAATGTTGATTCACATTAAATAGCACTGGTTCTCCACTAGTTTGGGTCCTTAGAATGTGCTGCTGTGCCTACTGAGCCCTGTCATAATCTATTAAACATAATATGTTTATGTTACACTTTTGAGCATGGCCTTCTTACTGGCAATGGTTATCAAATGTTCCATGAATTGTTAATCATCCTGGTAGAAAATCAAGACCACACAATGATGCATTATAGACTGCAACATTCTAACAGCAAGAAGTGTTTTGATTACATTAAGCAAGGGCTCTTCACGGTCCATCTTATAATATTTGTTTTGTTGGTGTATTATCCAAGTTCTGTACTTTACATGGGTTGTTCCACATGCTCATTAGCAAATACTTGCCCTCTCGGTTACAGACAGATGGCTCGCCAAAGATCAAACTTCAGGTCCACTGGTCAATTAATTACAAACAGGTGTTTGATACTGGTATCTCCATTGGTCAACCCTGGTATTTTTAAAGTGTCAAATCAGTGTAATTCTGTATCATTTCTTTCTTTCATTGAGCAAGTATACTATAGTCTACTCTCATTAAGGTTAGATGGCCTTTAAGACAGCTTTGGCTATATGCCTTAACAAATGGTTCCAAAAAAATATCCGAACTATAAGAAATAAAGTATTTTACACGAAAATGATATAAATTTGGTCTTGGGTTGAAAAAGTAGAAATAATAGTAAAAGTAATACAGTAGAAATACAAAAATTTTGTTTTGGTTTGAAAACAAAGCATCTACTCTTACTTGATGAAAATTCTGCAAAATACCATGTCTCGCCTTCAGCTCTTTGTCACCAGACAGATAAACCAAACAACCCAACTAAAGTTTATGTGCCACTGTCACCACTTGAAAACTAATACCTATGTCTAATTTTCTAGTATTTGCAGGCATAACAACACAGTAAAATATGTCTTCACAAAAGCAGTGGAGAAAGCGACTTTTTCTGTATTCAGAAACTATTCCCTGAAAATTAATACTGCTGTATTAATCCTAGTCAAACTTACTAATCACTTCTCCAGAATCTTGAAGAAATGTATTACTGTATTCATTGGAAACCCATTTTGGAGTATTATACAAACAGTGCAGATCCAGAATTCAGCATCTGATCAGAGTCTACACTGTTTCCTTACAGAAATTTCTAAGCAAGATACAATATAAGAGAAAAAATCCACTGAAACCCCTAAAACAAAAAATGGACTCATCCAAATGATAAGGATTGACAAGTCTACTAGTCAACAAAAGGTTAAAGACAAGAACAAATGCATAACACAGACTGAAATTCAAAAAATGATCCTAAATATTCGGACAGACAGGTCTGAGCAAACATTGTAGAGCCAGATCACACTGCTCCTGAAGAAGCAGTTTGATCAGGGTCTACAATATTTGCCATTCACTAAGCATCGTTTGGATGCATTAACATGTGTAAAATCCACTTTCTAATAATTTTATAACAATGAATGTCCTACTTTTGGCTGTCCAAAATTGTAGGGTCAATACAGGTAACATGGACATCAATTCTGGTATGAAGTATGCAAGCTTATATGGCTAAAATACCCTTCAGCACTGTAACTAAATCTTGTTTCTTACAATATTTTAAAAGTACCATAAATAATTTGCTATAATGGATAGGGTTTTTCCAGATCTAGAATGACCCTAAATATCTAAATCAGTTTTAATAAACTTTGTGATAAGATGAGATTTTCCCTTTCAAAAGAATCCCCAAAATCTGGATCATTCACATATAGATTTCTAGATTTTTGAGATTGTTTTTGGAAGGTGAAAAACTTATCACTGAAGAAATATAGTTCACAACTTAACAAAACAGAAGTAAGTCCACAAATGTAAAATGTATTATGAATGATGAAAAGATTACCTGGCTAACTCTATTTCTAATGAAGAAATACATATAAAAGGAAAATGTTTCCAGTAAGTCCTGCCCATAAGAGTGAAAGAGCCCACTGTATCTTGGATATATGGATAATGGACGACTTTCAATTTTGATGTCAGTTTTAACAGATTTCAGTCATATTAGGACACTGGAAGGGTGATAATGAAAGTAAAAAGTATGCAAAGACCAGGAACTGAAACAATCAAAATCCAAATCCAGCCCTCAAACCATAGTTGGAAACAACTAAGATTACAAATAATCAAGATACAGAGAACATATGGCCAACCGAGTGAGCAGCTTGTTCCCAAAAGGTGGCCACTCAGCAACCCAAACCGAACCAAAAATAATAAGAACATACATAAGGTAAAACATCACAGAAACTCTGACACCAAAAACAGGCAACAGAGAACCACAACAGAACTACCGCCTTGGAACGGTCAGTAATGAATAACTGGGGGGCTTAAATCGATTTTACAGGCCCAACCTCACCCTCAGTTTCTGAATGGCTGTGTGCAATGAAACCCCATTTATGGTTGGAAAAAATTCCACCTTTAGCCATAATCAAATCCAAAACCACCAGATCAGCAGGCCAGCAATAAACCCATGTTACTGGGGCTCCTGTATCTTGGATACAGCATGTAAAAGTCCACCTGTTTTATTCTGCACTCAGTCTTCAGTCAGTTTTCAAGTCACAGGCTGGCCAGACCTGGATTGTAACCTGTAACTTTCTGTACCTTAACTGACCATCTCTATGCACTTAACCACTGCACCTCTGTCATTGGTTTATTGTCCTAAAACAATCCCAGAAACCTAGATCCATCTTCCAAGATAGATCAAGGGTTTTGGGGTTGTTTTGGAAGGGAGGACCTCTATCTCTGTACCTGGATTCTAACCTATATCCTTCTGTTTCTTAACTGATCATCCATGGCACCTAAACAGGTTTTTTTCTCCTAGAACAATCCCGAAACTCCACCTCCATCTTGTAGGATGGATCTAGGGTTTTGGTATTGTTTTGGAAGGGAAAACCTACATGTAATGGACAAATAAATATGGTAAGTATAAAACCAGTGAATATGTCTTGTACAGTGATAATTATGGCAAATAACAGAATTTGGTTTGGTGGCCACCCAATCCTTGCTATAACCACCAGCAATACCAACCTCTGACTGGAGGCTGGTATTGCTAATTACCTTGTGGGTGAATTCTATGTGTTCTCTGACATGTATAGTATTTTAGTTATGCATTTAGTGCACAATAAACAAGTTTGTGGTCACTCCAGTAAGCCTCAATAACATCACAGGATGCTGGAGAGTTTGTAAAAATCAGATCTATCACTGAGCCAGAATCAAAAGTTGCCTGATTGATGTGTTGCTCACATTTAAATTGTTTCTTCATGAAATCTACAAAACTTGAAGTGGTGTCATTTGCACTGATGTTAAAATCACCAATTATCACAAATTTGGTATGCATATCAAGTAATGGGATGAGATGATTCTGAATATCATTTCTTAAATTGGTTTGCACACTTTTAGGGAACTTGTAGAAGTATACAACTTGGAAACGTCCCTTTTTGTTGCTGTTTATGGTAGCCAACATGAATTCGCATATGTCAGAATGGAACTTTTCTATTCTCTGAATTTCAAAATAATCCTTTATGTACAAAGCAAGTCCATGGTATGGCCTGTTCCCAGAATCATGTCCTGTTTCATCCATTCTCAACAGTCTGAAATTCTTCAGAGAAAAATCACTACTATCATCTCTAGCACAAAGTCTGGATTCTGCAAACCCAATCACATCTGCTGACAAAACATTTGGCTCAAATTCAATGTCCTTAAAGTGCTTATGTAAGGACCTTGCATTATTAAATGCAATTTTGATCTTGTGTGAATCAACTTTATATAAAGGAACATAACAGAGTTCAAGAAGTGCCTTTGTTTTTAACCGCTCCATCTCAATTTTCACTTGTTCATCCACAGCCATGGCTGTTTCATTCAAATTCAGAATATATAAATTTTCTAGTTTTCTTACTCTACTAAGAGCAACATAATGAATATGAGGTTGTTTTCTGACTCTTGTCTGAGACAAGTCTACAACGATTTCATCAACTGTTGACCCCTGAGCTTTATGGATTGTTTTACCTGCTGATGGTTTCAAAGGAAATTGAATTCTTTGGTATGTTTTGAAGTTGTATATAAATGTTCGTTCTATATCAAATATTGGAGTCCATGCTTTATCTATGTTTGCACTGTACAAACCCCTATTAGAAAATTTCTCACGAGTAAACTGGCCAATTTGAGAATCTTGAAACAAAACCCATATAATACTGGGACGATCTATGCCTTCCATTTTGTACTCAATGGATTTGACAACACATGTAGACCCATTTGTCAAGCCATCCTCAACATTTACATTGACTGTTATATCATAAATCATCCCAACTGCTATTGTTAACAGCTTTTGTAAATTAGCAGTTTTGTTTGAATCATCTGGAAGTGCTTCAATGAGTTTTTTGCATTTGTTAATGGAAATATTAGCTGAAACAACTGTATCATGACATGGGATGACAACTTTTTCTTCTGATAATCTATTCAAATAATTTTCATTGTGTCTATCTACAAACTTGTTTTCAGTGAATAAATGAGGAGCCTCTATTGGATAATTTGTCATATGGGGGCTGATACTATGTTTCTGTAATTCATTTTTGTCATCCTCTGTCAACTCATTCTGCCTTAGCCGATTTAGCATCTGAGCAAAGTCAACATCATCTTTTTGTCTCATGATATCAACCAGTTCATACAATTTAAAATAATCCTTCCATAAATTATTTGCTAGAGCTGAAGCACCCTTTGAGGGGTCACTGAATATCCACTTGTCACACACTGGCATCAGCTGGTACAAATCCCCCACAGCAATGACACTTAAACCACCAAAACTGGTTTTTGTTCCAGTGAGCTGTTGCAAACGTGTATCCAGAAAGGTCAGTGTGTTTGTTCCTACCATAGAAATTTCATCTATAATAATCACTTTTAAATGTCTGTATTTCACTCTAAATGTGTTCAGTTCATCAGCTGACAAAAGGTCATTACCTTGTTTGAACTTCTTTAAGAAAGCTGAGGCAATAGTGACACCATTGATATTATATGCAGCTTTGCCAGTGTAGGCACAAAGAAGAACTCTAATATCATCTGGATTTTCTCCTTCTCTCAAATTTAGAAATCTATACAGACTTTGATACAGTGCTTTAATTAGCACAGATTTGCCAACACCAGCTCCACCTGACAAAAATGCATAGAGTGGTTCTTCTTTGAATTTTATCCAATACAGAACATGATTGAAAAATTCTCTTTGTCTCAAATTCAAACTCCTGAGCAAATTTAAGTACTGTTCATCGGGTAACATGACGCCATTTATTTCTACTGATGGTACTGAACAAGCAGACTGTATTTCTATACCAATATCATACTGTCGATGTTCTACTACTCGATCTGGATTAAAATATACAAAGTTTTCAGCTTCTCTTTCACCTTCTAATTCTGCTTCTCTGTTTTCATGCTCTGTGTTTGGTGCTATCTCATCATAAGCATCTTCCTCTTCTGCCATTTGCCTTGCAAGCTCAAGTTCTTCAATATGATGTTCATACTGGCTGCGTTTAGATTCAAGCTTGTCTTTCAAGACATTGTAATGAGCTTCATATGTTTGAAACGAACCTAACAAATCTTTCGCTTCATTTCTCCAGGGCATAAACAGCATAAGTCGTTCTCTGTAGTAATTTTCTGAGTCTTTCTTCACATCATACCTCACATAACGTATAATTCTAGGAACTCTCCTATGTTTATACTTTGTCCCATTCTTTGCTACATATAACAAGTCTGATCCATGATATTCCGATTCAATACTCTCATCGTTACCATCTTCATCATTTTCATCACTAGAATCACATGAATTGCCTTCATCTTCATTTGTGTCTTCAGACCTCTCAGGTAACCTAATCCCTTTAGGATAAACAATGTCAACTGTAGAGACATAATCTGCCAAACAGAAATTCTGAAGTTGTCTAGGCCGTTTGGCATACCTCTGAATTATATTGCCTGCTTCTATGTCAGTAGATTCTGCAGGAAGTTCATCAAGCACAGTTTTAGATTTCAGTAGAAACACTCTTTCTTCTGGGATAGAGGTATTGATGAAAACAATGTCCCTTGTACCTTTTGTTAAAGGAATCTGCAGAGCAAGATATACTGCTTCCTGTGCACTCACTTCAACACAGTTTGAAAATACATTCCCAATATGTCTTACTTGTTTCTTTATATCAAAATTTCCTTTGCGAGCTTCTTTTGCTGCAGCATCAAGCTGTGAGCTCATGCCTCTTTGAGATTTGCTTATATAACCAACAACATATGCTGCACAACCATACGGTTCAAGAACTATCTGAATATCAAGATTTGCCTTCCAGCCAAGAAGAACTGTTTTGTTAAACAAATTAATTCTCATCTCATTTGGATTCCGCTTAAGGAAAATTTTGGGAGCACTAAGTGAACTTCTTATACACTTGATGTAATTTTCGAAGTCCATCTTGGCAACTTGCTCCAAAAACTCATCAAATGCAATTTCAGAGACATCTTTGTACTCATTCATTGACTTTTGAAGCTCTAAGTGTTTCTTTTTGTATTTTTCTATGTCTTCATCAAGAGGATGCAACAACATTGTTCTTGGGAGGGGAGGCAAAGGAAATCCAAATCTACAGACTGCCTTTCCTTTCTTTCTGCAAGACTTCGAATGTTTATGTGACTGAAGTTCAACAAGCTCCCTGATTTCTTCATCATCAGTACTGCATGTTAGGTAATTATCAACAAACTGAATTATTTCTTCCTCCGTGTTTTTTCCAAACTTAGGAGCATTTTCAATCCAAATAAGCATGTGGATATGAGGAGACCCACGTTGTTGAAATTCCACTCTATAGAAGAAATCTATCACTTTTCCTACAGGTTTAACCTCACTTTTAAGGACGGTGTTCAAGAATTCTTGTACTCTGTGATCAAAATACCTTGAACAAGTTACTGGGTCTTTCTGAACAAGTCTTGTTTTCTCTTGCCAAGTTAAAGCCTCTACATCCTTGTCTGAATACTCAATTGCATCATTCAGTTTTGCTAACATTTTCAAAAGATCATTCCATCTGGTATCAGCTGCTGACAAAGATACAAACCAAGTAGGTAAAGACAGTTGCCTGATCATTGCAAATATGTCTTTCTTTCTTTTTTCTAAATAAGCTGGAGAATTTCTAAGCTGACGAAATATACAATAACCTTCATCAAGTTTCACAAGTCTCTCCAAATACGCTGGATCTCTTGCCTCAGCGGCAGTAATTTTCTTGCCTTTACTTTTACATCTTCTTACAGCTAAGTTAACTTTGTCACTTATTTGTTTCATCTGCAGCTTTTTATGCTTAAAGAAAATGTTTGGAACAGACTGAGCAGCCCTTCTATCAACACTTCTTAGCTCCCATTTAACAATGTCACTGTAATGAACTAAAGTTGTTCTCTCAGTCTTATCAGGACGCCTCTGACCACAGAATATAGTAGGAAAGCATAAATACTCTGCATCTGTATCTTGATACAAGCTAAGGGGATGCCGTCCTTCTCCAGGAGCAAAGGTCAACACTTGATCAAACTTGTTTTGGATATTAGCATCATCCACTAAGGTATCAACATTTCCAACTCGCTCATTATTATCTACCTCACTGAATCCATCTGATTCATATCCATCACCTTTTTCTCTGTCTTTAGGTACTAAAGGAACTGTTTTATCTTCATCCAGCACTGAGTTATTTATGTCAATATCAGGAATTGTAGTTTGTACTGACACTTCTAGAAACTCTCTTACAGTATCCTCTGCACTTTCAGTTACTGCTTGAAACCAGTTGTTGTCAACTGTAATGCCAGAATTTTTATACATATCACTATTTGTTAGAAGCCAGTGTAATGCTGTCAGAACTCTCATGGGTCTTACATTTTCTTTAAAATCTATTTTCTTATATGAAAGCTTTTTCTTCAACTGGATGGCAATTGTAAAATTTTCATCCATGGGTCTTGGAAGAGAGTCAACAGTGGGTTGAATATCAACAGGTACATTGATTACATTTCCTTTAAGTGAATACTGACCACCACGTGGCAGTTCTCTAATTTGCATGAATGGAATACGCAGTGCTATTAATCTTTCTTCAAGCTGGTGCAAATCTAGCTCTGAAGGTTTGTTTGGCCATTTCATTCCATTTGCGACAGACAGTTTTGGAATTTTACCATCTTTTAACGCTGACAAACAAGTGTGACATATCCACTCTTCACTATTGACTGACTTAAATTTTGTGCAGTAATTCAAACTGCATCTCATAATGTTAGTTTTTTTCAGCATTGATACACTTTTTCGAAACCATGTTTGGTGACAACAAGTGCATACAAACAGAGGTCCTACTGCAATATTTTCATGAAACTGTTTAAGACATTCTTCTACACTTTCATGTCTTTTTCTCTCAAATACTTCAAATGGCTCAGTTTTATGCCCTTTTTCTTCAGCAATTTTACGCCTTTTGTTTTCCCTGTTCAGCTCAAGTGTGTCTTCCAATTTTCTTTTCTCTTGCCTACGCTGCTGCTGAGCAATCCTTTCACATTCTAGAAAAAAAGGTTTTTGCCTTTGCTTACGTTTACTAGCAAGTTGATATATCTTCTCTTTTTCTTTGAAATCTGGGTCTTGTCTGTCTGCTAGTTTCTGAGCACATTCTTTCGCTAATGCACCTGGTATCTTTCTTGCACACTGCTTTTTAGCACGTTCTTTAGATAACACATCCATATTTTTTCTAGCAGACTGTTTTGATGCAAGCTGATTTACCCTTTCTTTTTCCTTAAAAGCTGGATTCTTTCTAGCAAACTGTTTTTTAGCACATTCTTTTGCTAGCACATCCACATGTTTTCTAGCAGACTGTTTTGAAGCAAGTTGATTTACCCTTTCTTTGTCTTTAAAAGCTGGATTCTTTCTAGCAGACTGTTTTTTTGCACATTCTTTTGCTAGCACAGCCACATGTTTTCTAGCAGACTGTTTTGAAGCAAGCTGCTTTACCCTTTCTTTGTCTTTAAAAGCTGGTTTCTTTCTAGCAGACTGCTTTGATGCAAGCTGATTTATCTTTTCTTTTTCTGTAAAAGCTGGATTCTTTCTGGCAGACTGTTTTGAAGCAAGCTGATTTACCCTTTCTTTGTCTTTAAAAGCTGGCTTCCTTCTAGCAGACTGTTTTGAAGCAAGCTGATTTACCCTTTCTTTTTCTTTAAAAGCTAACTGACTTCTTTGTTTCTTTTTAAATGCAGCATTGTATGCAGTGCGTTTTTTCCTTAATTTGTCACCACAGATTTTCTTCCGCATGCTTATTTCCACAGCAATATCTTGTGTTTTTTTCTGCTGTCTGATATTTTGATCCTCAAAATAATTTTCAAGAAGACTTTCTGAATGATCAGTTACCCTATATTCAAGCTCACTTTCACTTATAGTTTCAGGTAAACAATCCAACTGCAAACTCCTATCCATTGCTAAATAATTACAAGACGGCCCTAAATTGCTTGGCTGAGCTAGATGTTGCTTTTGAGAAGAAACCACAGTGTCAACTTGATCTATGCTAACATGAAAATTTTCTGTAAATGTTAGAGCAACTGGCAGCAAGTCATACTGCGTTGTCATGTTTATTTGCATGCTTTCATATAAGGCATACATGTAAGTGATCAAATCATCTAAAGAACTGAATCTTATCAAAACTGAATATCCATCACATGACGAAAGACCATTTTGAGCATGAGAATGTGAATCAAAAAAATTGTACATGCCATCTTTTTTGTAAACTGCAGAGCATATTGCACCAATTATGACCAGAACATATGAAGAAGAATGAAATGCTGTGTACATTGACTGATGAAGTGTTGGAGAAGATGTGTTGCCAAACTGCTGTACTGCAATGCCAGAAACAACATCTGACTTTATGATATGTATATCTCTTTTGAAGACATTTACATTTTCTGGAATTTCATCAAAAGTTAACAATCTACTGGTGTATTTCTGTTCAGCTTTCAATGAAAATAAGATTTTTTGGTACAGAATATCTCCTTCTATAAGTATTTGATCTATCTCAGTACTTGAACAAGTATTTGAAAATTGAGCATGAATAAGGGCACAAAGAGCATTTGACACACACTGGCTTCCCCGAGATTCTACACTAAATCTGTCACTTCCTTGGTGAAATGAGCCACAGATCATTGACTGTGAATGAAATGGCTTTAAGCTCTCTAAACAATGATTATAAGAGCCGGGTTGAAAACTATCAGTTACGGGTGTGGCAACCTGTGTGTTCTTAGCAGAATCTAACTCAAACGATGTTGAAAATGAAATTTGCTTAAAAGGCTGACTTCCATTATCATATTCAGTCAAACAAGGACCTTTAGTTTTGGTCAATATATCTGAGAAAGTACTGGTATCAGAACTGTATGGCAAAGTATTATGATCTGTATTTTTTGAGTCTATTTGACAATGCTTCTCTTCAATACTGGTTTCATAATCTTTGGTCAACTGACTTTGTTCATTCCTTTGATTATGATCTGTACTTTGTGAGTCTATTTTATAATCTTTGGTCAAAAGACATTGTTTATTCCTTTGATGTGCCTGCACGCTGACAGGACTTGCCTCTAAGAGGCCCTTGGTCATGACAGACTCTGAAGTCTGCACGAATTTAGGAGTCGACTCAGGAGTCAACCCAAATTTAGGAGTCGACTCAGGAGTCAACCCGAATTTAGGAGTCGACTCGGGAGTCAACCCAAATTTAGGAGTCGACTCAGGAGTCAACCCAGTCTGGCTGTCACAGCTTCTATCCAAAACCATCTTCCTGGCTACAGAGCGTCTCCAGTTCTTTGCTCGAGGCATTGTCCTCTTCCTCAGTAATAGGGAACAACAGTTCACTACTGTTAAGTCAGTCTATATCCAGAGAAGATAACTAATACACCATCCAATCACAAAATATAACACAATCCAATAATATCTCACAAATAGTTCATATAAAGCTTGATTTGATACCTATAAAAGAAATAAATATTATCAAACAGTACAACATATGCATGCCATAGTTTTGAAGGTCAGAATCTTTTACACTTGTTTTATTTTAATTTTTTGAAAAGAACAGCATATACTAAGCTTGAATTTACTCCAAAAAATTTACCAAACTGTATGAAATTATTCATGCTGTTCAAGATTTTCAAGATTTATAACATATATGTATTTGACCATTTGTTTGTTGTAATTAAATGACAGATTTAGTGCACATATTTTACAGAAAAAATGAGTAAACTTGTCAAAATGTATAGTTCATAGAAAAAATATAAACTGCAACAACAGCACTGCCAAGAGTATTATGACTATTATTGTCTCTATGATTAGTAGTATTACCATATATAGAGTAAACTCTTAAAGTTAAAACAAAGTCAATAACAAAAATATTCTGCATGATCAGCAAGGCGATTACATTCCAGGAGGAGGCCCATAGACTGCACTGGTGGAGGTATCATCTCTATTATTCAGCAGCACTGATATACAGAATGTTTTTAACATTAATATCAGTTGCTGCTGATGTAATACAGAGAAACTGAAATGTATAATCTTCTTAACCAGCGTCACTTTATTACCTGGTACAAAATATAACAGTATCCTTGTACAGATATAAATTGTGGTAGATGCCATAAAATTTCAAATATTTAACATTTCAATCTCAACAGAAAAAAAAAGAAAGAAAGAAAAAACAATAATATTGTGTTATTGTTTAACGTCTGCGGTATACAGCTATGGTAATGTCAGGATGGTCACTTAACCTAACCACACTATTCCTGGGCAGGCTTAGACCTCCTAAGCGGTTAACCAGTACTAAGTGCACTTACTTCCACCAGTAACTGACAACTACCCTTCTTGAGTCAGTGGAAGGAGAAATGAAAGTCAGTGGCCTGATCAGGTATCAAACCCAGGACCTTTGGTTATAAGTCAGACGCCCTACTGATTGCGCTTTAATCACTACTGGCAAAGGCATCCGTAAAATGATACTGTTATATGGATAACTCCATGGGTACGCTTTTTAATAAGCCAGTGCAAAACATTTATGAGTTCAAAAGGCTTGGACAAGAAGTATTCTTGAATTCATCTTCTGCCAACTATGTTCTATGTTGCTGGGTTTTGTAGTCCAGGGATAAACACGGCTGACTTCAGATCAACAGATCTCTGAAAGTATAGAGGGAAACTGAATGAAATTTCACATACAGTCAAACTTGCATTATGCAGGCACCTAAGGGATAGTCAAAGTCTGCTGGCTGAAGACAGGTGCTTGCTTAATACAGGTACATTTCAATGTATTTGCTTGTTTTGGGAACTAAATACATGCTTGGTTAATACAGGTTGCTTGCTAAATACAGGAGGCCACTATGACAGGTTTTACTGTATTAATAGAGGGCGCTAAGAGAAAGTGCTATAACCTAGAACCATAATACTATGAACTCACCAGTTAGAACTTGCCATTAATTCCAAAAAAAAAATGAAATAAAGAAGATGTTAAAAAGATAAGCAAGTTCTGTTAACTGGAAAAAAATCAGCAAAAGTTCTTTGGTATGATTTACAAATGCCTGTTTCATAAAAATATGAAAAAACAGCTGAATGCTCTGTCTGTGCATTGTCACAAAACAGGGTTAAACCAGAACATTCAACATAAGTTTACAATACCAACACTTAAATGCTGCAAAAAACTATATTTATATCCCATTTTCAACTAGTTACTGGTTGCCCTATATGGGCATAGTGGCCATGTTGATCATGTGTTATGGACTGTTTGAACAAATTTCTATTCCCTCAGCCCCAGGTGGTTATATGGTTAAAATTGGCCCAGCAGCTTTTGCAGCAACATTTGAAATTGTCAAAATATGAGACAGTAGTGAAAGGTCAGAGAATGTTTTTGACCTCTTGTACTCAGAAGTCTTCATGTGCTCATTTAGATGAAGTCCAATTTTCCCATTTTTGGCATTGCCGTACAAATGGTAAAAGTCAACCAAAAGTCATCATCTAAACATTCTTGGTAGTACTCAAGTACCAGATGCTGCATACAAAGTTTCAATGCCATCAGTCCACTGGTTCTGGAGAACAATATTTTTACGGATTTTTACCAGAAATGGGCATGGTTGCCATGTTGGTCATGTGACCTGGACTGTTTGAACAGAATCCTTCCCTCAGCCCTTAGAAGCTCTATATGAAATTTGGTTACAACTGGCTCAGTGGCTTTTGAGGAGATGTTAAGATTGTCAAAATATGAGTCCTGTGTCATGCCAAAGGTCAAAGAATGACCTTGAACACTTGTACTCACAAATCTTCATGGTACTCACAAATCTTCATGACTGCATATATCAATTTCAAAACCAAAATCCTTGTCTCTTTCCATGAAATCTTATGTCCTAGCATTTTCCCATATTTGATCCTGACACAAAAAAGTCAAGGTCAACCCAAGGTCATCATTTAATTAATCTTGGTAGTACTTGAGCACCCAATGCTATGTACCAATTTTCAAAACCATCGGTCCATTGGTACTGATGATGAAGAGTTTTAACCATATATGGGCAAGTTGGCCATTTTGGCCATGGACCAGGACCATTTGAACAAATTTTCATTTCCTCAAGCCCTGGAGGCTCTGTATGAAATTTTGTAACAATCAGCCTAGTGTTTTTTTTGAGAACACTTTTGAAATTGTAAAAGTATGTGAGACCTTGGTCAAAGGTCAAAGAATGACCTTGACCTCTTGTACTCATAAAACTTCATGTACTCATTAAGATGACTGTATTTACCAAATTTTAAGCCAAAATGTTCAACAGTTTCCAAGAAATCTTATGTTCTAGCAGTTTTCCTTATAAAAGCACCAAAGACCAAATTTGAACTTACGGTAAAACAGGTCAAGGTCAACCCAAGGTCATAATTTGAACAACCTTAGTAGTACTCATGTACCTAATGCTACATACCAAGTTTAAAGGCAATTGACCTATTGGTTCTGGAGATGAAGATTTTTTAAGATTTTACTATATATGGGCATGGCGGCCATATTGGTCATGTGACCATGATCGTTTGAACAACTTTGTGCTCCTAAGACCCCAGGAGGCTACATATGAAATTTGATTACGATTGGCCCAGCAGTTTCAGAGGAGAGGTCATTTGAAATTGTGGACAGACAACGGACGGAACACGGCGGAGCCTGGCTAAACTATCAGCTCCCCCGAAGCCTCTGGCTCAGATGAGCTAAAACGGTCAAGGTCAACCCAAGGTCATAATTTGAACAATCTTGGAAGTACTCGCATACTTAATGCTACACACAAAGTTTCAAGGCCATCAGCCTATTTGTTCTGGAGAAGAACATTTTACAGATTTTTTATCATATATGTGCATGGTGGCCACTTTGGTCATGTGACCCAGACCGTTTGAAAATTTTTTTCGTTCCCTCAGCCCGCAGAGGCTCTAAATGAAATTTGGTTACCATTGGCCCAGTGGCTGTTGAGAAGATGTGTGAAATTGTCAAAATATGAGAGACCAGGGTCAAAGGTCAATGAACGACCTTGACCTCTTGTACTAATAAATTTTCATGTACTCATTGAGATGACTGTACATACCAATTTTCATGTCAAAATCCTCTACAGATTCTAAGAAATCTTATGTTCGAGCATTTTCCCATATAAAATCTATAGAAAGCAAATTTGACCTTACCGTAAAAAAGGTCAAGGACAATCCAAGGTCATAATTTGAATAATCTTGGAAGTACTCGCATACCTGATGCTACATAGCACGTTTCAAGGCCATCTGCCTATTGGTTCTAGAGAAGAAGATTTTTACAGGTTTTTTACCATATATGGGCGTGGCAGCCATTTCGGTCATGTGACTAAGACCGTTTGAACAAATTTTCATTCCCTCAGCCCCTAGAGGCTCTATATGAAATTTGATTACAATTAGCCCAGTGGCTTTTGAGGAGATGTGTGAAATTCTCATAATATGAGAGACCAGGGTCAAAGGTCAAAGAATGACCTTGACCTCTTGTATGCATAAATTTTCATGTACTCATTAAGATGACTGTAAAAAAGAATTTTCAGGTCAAAATCTTCAATCGTATCCAAGAAATCTTACGTTCTAGCATTTTCCCATATAAAAGATACAGAAAGCAAATTTGACCTTACCGTAAAAAAGGTCAAGGTCAACCCAAGGTCATAATTTGAACAATCTTGGTAATACTCGCGTGCCCGATGCTACATGCCAAGTTTCAAGGCCATCGGCCTATCGATACTGGAGAAGAAGATTTTTCTAGGTTTTTACCATATATGGGCGTGGCGGCCATGTTGGTCATGTGACCAAGACCGTTTGAACAAATTTTGGTCCCTTAGTTCCCCAGAGGCTGCATATGAAATTTGGTTATAATTGGCCCAGCGGTTTCAGAGGAGAAGTCGTTTGAAATTGTTGACGGACGGACGGACATACGACGGAGAAAGAATGACCTTGACCTCTTGTATGCATAAATTTTCATGTACTCATTAAGATGACTGTATAAAAGAATTTTCAGGTCAAAATCTTCAATCGTTTCCAAGAAATCTTACGTTCTAGCATTTTCCCATATAAAAGCTACAGAAAGCAAATTTGACCTTACCGTAAAAAAGGTCAAGGTCAACCCAAGGTCATAATTTGAACAATCTTGGTAATACTCGCGTGCCCGATGCTACATGCCAAGTTTCAAGGCCATCGGCCTATCGATTCTGGAGAAGAAGATTTTTCTAGGTTTTTACCATATATGGGCGTGGCGGCCATGTTGGTCATGTGACCAGGACCGTTTGAACAACTTTTCGTTCCTAAGTTCCCCAGAGGCTGCATATGAAATTTGGTTATAATTGGCCCAGCGGTTTCAGAGGAGAAGTCGTTTGAAATTGTTGACGGACGGACGGACGGACGACGGACGACGACGGACGACGGAGCCTTACCATCCTATAAGCTCCCCCGGAGCCGCTGGCTCAGGTGAGCTAAAAAGTAAACTTCTCTGACACTATACTCGACAATCTTTGAAACACTTAGAAATTTGCAGACCAAAATTATTACATTTGTGGTTGAGAAAGCATGCAATCGTAACCACAAATGAAATAATGTCTCCAAACATATATGAAATTGTATGGAAGGGCGTTATTCTTACAAAAATAAACTTCTCTGACACTAGTTGACAATCTTTTGAAACACTTAGAAATTTGCAGACCAAAGTTATTACATTTGTGGTTGAGGTAGCATGCAATCGTAACCACAAATGGTCTCCAAACATATACGAAATTGTATGGAAGGGCGTTATTCTTACAAAAGTAAACATCTATGACTCAAGTCGACAATCTTTTGATACACTTGGAAATTGGCAGACCAAAGTTATTTCATTTGTGGTTGAGGAAGCATGCAATCGTAACCACAAATGAAATAATGTCTCCAAACATATACGAAATTGGATGGAAGGGCGTTATTCTTACAAAAGTAAACTTCTCTGACACTATACTCGACACTCTTTTGAAACACTGAGATATTTGCAGACCAAAATTATTTCATTTGTGGTTGAGAAAGCATGCAATCGTAACCACAAATGAAATAATGTCTCCAAACATACATGAAATTGTATGGAAGGGCGTTATTCTTACAAAAGTAAACTTCTCTGACACTAGTCGACAATCTTTTGAAACACTTAGAGATTTGCAGACCAAAGTTATTTCATTTGTGGTTGAGGTAGCATGCAATCGTAACCACAAATGAAATAATGTCTCCAAACATATACGAAATTGTATGGAAGGGCGTTATTCTTACAAAGTAAACATCTATGACTCAAGTCGACAATCGTTTGATACACTTGGAAATTGGCAGACCAAAGTTATTTCATTTGTGGTTGAGGAAGCAGACAATCGTAACCACAAATGAAATAATGTCTTCAAGCATATACGAAATTGTATGGAAGGGCGTTATTCTTACAAAAGTAATCTTCTCTGACACTAGTCGACAATCTTTTGAAACACTTAGAAATTTGCAGAACAAAGTTATTATATTTGTGGTTGAGGTAGCATGCAATCGTAACCACAAATGAAATAATGTCTCCAAACATATGCGAAATTATATGGAAGGGCGTTATTCTTACAAAATTAAATTTCTATGACACAAGTCGACAATCTTTTGATACACTTAGAAATTTGCAGACCAAAGTTATTTCATTTGTGGTTGAGGAAGCATGCAATCGTAACCACAAATGAAATGATCCCTACAAACATATACGAAATTGTATGGAAGGGCGTTATTCTTACAAAAGTAAACTTCTCTGACACTAGTCGACAATCTTTTGAAACACTTAGAGATTTGCCGACCAAAGTTATTTCATTTGTGGTTGAGGTAGCATGCAATCGTAACCACAAATGAAATAATGTCTCCAAACATATACGAAATTGTATGGAAGGGCGTTATTCTTACAAAGTAAACATCTATGACTCAAGTCGACAATCGTTTGATACACTTGGAAATTGGCAGACCAAAGTTATTTCATTTGTGGTTGAGGAAGCATGCAATCGTAACCACAAATGAAATAATGTCTTCAAGCATATACGAAATTGTATGGAAGGGCGTTATTCTTACAAAAGTAATCTTCTCTGACACTAGTCGACAATCTTTTGAAACACTTAGAAATTTGCAGAACAAAGTTATTTCATTTGTGGTTGAGGTAGCATGCAATCGTAACCACAAATGGTCTCCAAACATATACGAAATTGTATGGAAGGGCGTTATTCTTACAAAAGTAAACATCTATGACTCAAGTCGACAATCTTTTGATGCACTTGGAAATTGGCAGACCAAAGTTATTTCATTTGTGGTTGAGGAAGCATGCAATCGTAACCACAAATGAAATAATGTCTCCAAACATATACGAAATTGTATGGAAGGGCGTTATTCTTACAAAAGTAAACTTCTCTGACACTATACTCGACAATCTTTGAAACACTTAGATATTTGCAGACCAAAATTATTTCATTTGTGGTTGAGAAAGCATGCAATCGTAACCACAAATGAAATAATGTCTCAAAACATATATGAAATTGTATGGAAGGGCGTTATTCTTACAAAAGTAAACTTCTCTGACACTAGTCGACAATCTTTTGAAACACTTAGAGATTTGCAGACCAAAGTTATTTCATTTGTGGTTGAGGTAGCATGCAATCGTAACCACAAATGAAATAATGTCTCCAAACATATACGAAATTGTATGGAAGGGCGTTATTCTTACAAAGTAAACATCTATGACTCAAGTCGACAATCGTTTGATACACTTGGAAATTGGCAGACCAAAGTTATTTCATTTGTGGTTGAGGAAGCAGACAATCGTAACCACAAATGAAATAATGTCTTCAAGCATATACGAAATTGTATGGAAGGGCGTTATTCTTACAAAAGTAATCTTCTCTGACACTAGTCGACAATCTTTTGAAACACTTAGAAATTTGCAGAACAAAGTTATTTCATTTGTGGTTGAGGTAGCATGCAATCGTAACCACAAATGAAATAATGTCTCCAAACATATGCGAAATTATATGGAAGGGCGTTATTCTTACAAAATTAAATTTCTATGACACAAGTCGACAATCTTTTGATACACTTAGAAATTTGCAGACCAAAGTTATTTCATTTGTGGTTGAGGAAGCATGCAATCGTAACCACAAATGAAATGATCCCTACAAACATATACGAAATTGTATGGAAGGGCGTTATTCTTACAAAAGTAAACTTCTCTGACACTAGTCGACAATCTTTTGAAACACTTAGAGATTTGCAGACCAAAGTTATTTCATTTGTGGTTGAGGTAGCATGCAATCGTAACCACAAATGAAATAATGTCTCCAAACATATACGAAATTGTATGGAAGGGCGTTATTCTTACAAAGTAAACATCTATGACTCAAGTCGACAATCGTTTGATACACTTGGAAATTGGCAGACCAAAGTTATTTCATTTGTGGTTGAGGAAGCATGCAATCGTAACCACAAATGAAATAATGTCTTCAAGCATATACGAAATTGTATGGAAGGGCGTTATTCTTACAAAAGTAATCTTCTGTGACACTAGTCGACAATCTTTTGAAACACTTAGAAATTTGCAGAACAAAGTTATTTCATTTGTGGTTGAGGTAGCATGCAATCGTAACCACAAATGAAATAATGTCTCCAAACATATGCGAAATTATATGGAAGGGCGTTATTCTTACAAAATTAAATTTCTATGACACAAGTCGACAATCTTTTGATACACTTAGAAATTTGCAGACCAAAGTTATTTCATTTGTGGTTGAGGAAGCATGCAATCGTAACCACAAATGAAATGATCCCTACAAACATATACGAAATTGTATGGAAGGGCGTTATTCTTACACAAGTAAACTTCTCTGACACTAGTCGACAACCGTTTGATACACTTAGAAATTTGCAGACCAAAGTTATTTCATTTGTGGTTGTGGTAGCATGCAATCGTAACCACAAATGAAATAATGTCTCCAAACATATACGAAATTGTATGGAAGGGCGTTATTCTTACAAAAGTAAACTTCTCTGACACTAGTCGACAATCTTTTGAAACACTTAGAAATTTGCAGACCAAAGTTATTTAATTTGTGGTTGAGGTAGCATGAAATCGTAACCACAAATGAAATAATGTCTCCAATCATATACGAAATTGTATGGAAGGATGTTATTCTTACAAAAGTAAACTTCTATGACACAAGTCGACAATCTTTTGATACACTTAGAAATTTGCAGACCAAAGTTATTTCATTTGTGGTTGAGGTAGCATGCAATCGTAACCACAAATGAAATAATGTCTCCAAACATATACGAAATTGTATGGAAGGGCGTTATTCTTACAAAAGTAAACTTCTCTGACTCAAGTCGACAATCTTTTGAAACACTTAGAAATTTGCAGACCAAAGTTATTTCATTTGTGGTTGAGGTAGCATGCAATCGTAACCACAAATGAAATAATGTCTCCAAACATATACGAAATTGTATGGAAGGGCGTTATTCTTACAAAAGTAAACTTCTCTGACACTATACTCGACAATCTTTGAAACACTTAGATATTTGCAGACCAAAATTATTTCATTTGTGGTTGAGAAAGCATGCAATCGTAACCACAAATGAAATAATGTCTCCAAACATATATGAAATTGTATGGAAGGGCGTTATTCTTACAAAAGTAAACTTCTCTGACACTAGTCGACAATCTTTTGAAACACTTAGAGATTTGCAGACCAAAGTTATTTCATTTGTGGTTGAGGTAGCATGCAATCGTAACCACAAATGAAATAATGTCTCCAAACATATACGAAATTGTATGGAAGGGCGTTATTCTTACAAAGTAAACATCTATGACTCAAGTCGACAATCGTTTGATACACTTGGAAATTTGCAGACCAAAGTTATTTCATTTGTGGTTGAGGAAGCATGCAACCGTAACCACAAATGAAATAATGTCTTCAAGCATATACGAAATTGTATGGAAGGGCGTTATTCTTACAAAATTAATCTTCTCTGACACTAGTCGACAATCTTTTGAAACACTTAGAAATTTGCAGAACAAAGTTATTTCATTTGTGGTTGAGGTAGCATGCAATCGTAACCACAAATGAAATAATGTCTCCAAACATATACGAAATTGTATGCAAGGGCGTTATTCTTACAAAAGTAAGATTTTCTGACACAAGTCGACAATCTTTTGATACACTTAGAAATTTGCAGACCAAAGTTATTTCATTTATGGTTGAGGTAGCATGCAATCGTAACCACAAATGAAATAATGTCTCCAAACATATAAGAAATTGTTTGGAAGGGCGTTATTCTTACAAAAGTAAACTTCTCTGACATTAGTCGACACTCTTTTTACAAACACTTAGAAATTTGCAGACCAAAGTTATTTCATTTGTGGTTTAGGTAGCATGCAATAGTAACAACAAATGAAATAATAACTCCAAACATATACGAAATTGTATGCAAGGGCCTTATTCTTACAAAAGTAAACTTCTCTGACACTAGTCGACAATCTTTTGAAACACTTAGAAATTTGCAGACCAAAGTTATTTCATTTGTGGTTGAGGTAGCATGCAATTGCAACCACAAATGAAATAATGTCTCCAAACATATACGAAATTGTATGGAAGGGCGTTATTCTTACAAAAGTAAACATCTATGACTCAAGTCGACAATCGTTTCATACACTTGGAAATTGGCAGACCAAATTTATTTCATTTGTGGTTGAGGAAGCATGCAATCGTAACCACAAATGAAATAATGTCGCCAAACATATACGAAATTGTATAGAAGGGCGTTATTCTTACAAAAGTAATCTTCTCTGACACTAGTCGACAATCTTTTGAGACACTTAGAAGTTTGCAGAACAAAGTTATTTCATTTGTGGTTGAGGTAGCATGCAATCGTAACCACAAATGAAATAATGTCTCCAAGCATATAAGAAATTGTTTGGAAGGGCGTTTTCTTACAAAAGTAAACTTCTCTGACACTAGTCGACAATCTTTTGATACACTTAGAAATTTACAGACCAAAGTTATTTCATTTATGGTTGAGGTAGCATGTAATCGTAACCACAAATGAAATAATGTCTCCAATCATATACGAAATTGTGTCGAAGGGCGTTATTCTTACAAAAGTAAACTTCTCTGACACTAGTCGACAATCTTTTGAAACACTTAGAAAATTGCAGACCAAAGTTTTTTCATTTGTGGTTGTGGTAGCATGCAATCGTAACCACAAATGAAATAATGTCTCCAAACATATACGAAATTGTATGGAAGGGCGTTATTCTTACAAAAGTAAACTTTTCTGACGCTAGTCGACAATCTTTTGAAACATTTAGAAATTAGCAGACCAAAGTTATTTCATTTGTGGTTGAGGAAGCATGCAATCGTAACCACAAATGAAATAATGTCGCCAAACATATACGAAATTGTATAGAAGGGCGTTATTCTTACAAAAGTAAACTTCTATGACACAAGTCGACAATCTTTTGAAACAGTTAGGAATCCTCAGGCCGAAGTTACTTCATTTGTGATTGAGATCATACCCACAAATGAAATAATGTTTCCAAACATATATGAAAATGTAAAGAAGGGCTTCATTCTTACATAAAAAAGCTTTCTGACACTAGTCGACAATCTTTTGAAACACTTAGAAATTTGCTGACCAAAGTTATTTCATTTGTGGTTGAGGAAGCATGCAATCGTAACCACAAAAGAAATAATGTCTCCAAACATATACGAAATTGTATGGAAGGGCTTTATTCTTACAAAAGTAATCTTCTAATACACAAGTCGATAATCTTTTGAAACACTTAGAAATTCGCAGGCCAAAGTTACTTCATTTGTGGTTGAGGTAGCTTGCAATCGTAACCACAAATGAAATAATGTTTCTAAACATATATGAAATTGTATGGATCGTTTCATTCTTACAAAAAAAAGCTTCTCTGACACTAGTCGACTATCTTTTGAAACATTTAGAAATTTGCAGACTAAAGTTATTTCATTTTTGGTTGAGGAAGCACGCAATCATAACCGCAAAAGAAATAATGTCTCCATTTACATATACGAAATTGTATGGAAGGGCTTTATTCTTACAAAAGTAAACTTCTATGACACAAGTCGACAATCTTTTGAAACACTTAGAAATTCGCAGACCAAAGTTACTTCATTTGTGGTTGAGGTCGTAACCACAAATGAACTAATATTTCCAAACATATATGAAATTGTATGGAAGGGCTCCATTCTTACAAAAACAGCTTCTCTGCCACTAGTCGACAATCTTTTGAAACACTTAGAAATTAGCAGACCAAAGTTACTTCATTTATGGTTGAGGTCGTAACCACAAATGAACTAATATTTCCAAACATATATGAAATTGTATGGAAGGGCTCCATTCTTACAAAAAAAAGCTTCTCTGACACTAGTCGACAATCTTTTGAAACACTTAGAAATTCGCAGACAATTACTTCATTTGTGGTTGAGGTAGCATGCAATCGTATCCACAAGTGAACTAATGTCTCCAAACATATATGAAACTGTCTGTAAGGGCATTATTCTAACAAAAATAAACTTCACTGACATAAGTCGACATTTGTGGTTGAGGTAGCATTCAATCGTAATATCAAGTGAACTCATGTCTCCAAACATATATGAGAGTGTCTGTAAGGGCATATTATTCTTAAGAAAATAAACTTCACTATCATAAGTCGACAATCCTTTGAATCATCTAGGAACTTTGCAGACCAAAGTTATTACATTTGTGGTTGACATAGCATGTAATCGTAACCACAAATGAAAGAATGATTCCCAAGTCGTGAGAAACAACCTTGAAGTGCATCATTCTTTTAAGTCTAAACTTCCAAAATACTGATAAAAAGATTAATAGCGATTGGGATATAGTCCAGCAAAAGTTATTTTATTTGTGGTTGAGGTAGCATGCAATCATACCCTCAAATGAAATAATGTTCCCCAAATCGTAAGAAACCACCTTGAAATGCTTTATTCTTTTGAAATTATACTTCCCTGATACTGATGAAAAACATTTATACCGTTTCGGATATAGTCCAGCCAAGGTTGTTTCATTTGTGGTTGAGGTAGCATGCAATCGTAACCACAAATGAAACAACATTCCCCAGATCGTAAGAAACCGTCTAGAAGTGCTTTATTCTTTTCAAATTATACTTCCCCGATATTGATGAAAAAAACTTTACGGCATTTCAGATAAAGTCCAACAGAAGTTATTTCATTTGTGCTTGAGATAGCATGCAGTCATTACCACAATGTAATACTGTTCCCCAAATCGTAAGAGACTGCCTTGAAATGCTTTATTCTTTTGAATCTATACTTCCCTGATAGTGATGAAAGACATTAATAGCGTTTAGAATATAGTCCAATAAAAATTATTTCATTTGTGGTTGAGATAGCATGCAATCGTAACCACAAATAAAATAATGAAGTATGAATCTTTTTCCCTTCAGAAGTTATAAAAATCAATTAGGTGTAATCCCTTATATCTGGAAAATACTAAAGAAATATAGCCTAGAAGACTGTGCTCCATTAGGAGCTAGAATCATACATGCTTTGAGTGTGATTAGACTGTTTACGACACGTTTTCGTGTATCTGTAGCATTTGGGAACCAAGTAGTCAAACTCATGATGTCTCGACTTAAGAGAGTTGCGACACCTCCGTGCTTTTTCCCACCATTTTTGCAGGGAGAAGCAACTTTTGTCGTATCCTGTTTGCTTCCCTTAGCGATGCGGCCTTCTAGATGGGGACTGCTCCTGAAGGGAGGACACCTTCCTTTCAGAGTTCACCCCCATTGGAAGGGAAGCTGGAATGAGGATCGACAGAGCTGCTTCCCTTGAAGGTGCATCCAGCCTTCATCAGTAAATATGCCTTATATTGCCAATTTCAATTCGCAACTTACATTCCTTGTGTTTCGTTTCGGCAAGGGATTCAGAACGGCGATAACTGAATGTAATTGGGGTTTTAGGTGAAATGCTGCCTTAGGCCGCACGCATGTGGAAAATACCGGGTTGGCTTGCGCGGCTGCGCAGGCTGACTGTGGTTTCACTCTTCATCTCTTAGATACGTCGAGGGGGATGACTGTGGGAGGTCTCCGCGGGTGTGCGAGCTTATCCGTCGTCTCTTTTCGCGTATGCCGTGAGGTAGAATTTCACTTGACGTAAATGGCATGTGTGCGCGGTTACATTCGGCAGCAACAATGCTAATTCAAATACACAGTATCTGAACGCACTGTACCCTCTCTTCCGGTTTTCATAGCGTTGAATCGAGAGTACAAAATTCGCTTATAACCAGTAGCCGGAAATCATTATGTTTTGAGTTTTTATCCGGAATCTACTGCGTCATTTATAGTTATTCAGCTTCGAAAATGTAAAGAGGTAAGTTTAATATAATTTTCTCCTCGGTCTTTTACTTTATTGCCCTGTACAATGAAAAACTCCTTGCCGTCGCAGATTTTTTTCCGAACAGCTTAATTTAACACGAGATTGTGTCGTGCAAAACTTAGCTATCATTCTTTTATCAAAACTAACAAACTGTAGATTGATAACGCCTTCCGTTTATTCTAAAGATTTTTTATAAAACATGTAATAAAATGCTCAAAATGGTTTAAGAATCATGCAAAGGGCGATTTGAATACTGTACCAATTACTACCCACCCATACACGACATTGTACAGGGTAATAAAGTAAAAGACCGAAGAGCAAATTATATTAAACTTACCTCTTTACATTTTCGAAGCTGAATAGCTATAAATGACGCAGCAGATTCCGGATAAAATCTCAAAACATAATGATTTCCGACTACTGGTTATAAGCGAATGTTTGTACTCTCGATTCAACGCTATGAAAACCGGAAGAGATTGTACATGTAGTTCGGATACTGTGAAATAAGTATGTGCTGTCACTTAATTATTTCATGTTAGCTGAAATTGCTTAATATCGGAAACCGGTCGTTGTAGATCTTTTAATTTTTTTTTTTTTTTTTTTTTTTTTTTCATGCGAAGATTTTTTTTTTTTGCATGCGAATCAAGGGTTATGTGCTTATAAGATAAATGGATTCTATTGAAAACGATTTGTCCTTGGTGAAGACCATGCAGTTTTGTTGCTGCCGTTTCTGTATTTTCGTTGAACATGATTCTGATAGATGAACGATAGTTATGGTAATTAAAGAGCAAAGGTTATGAATGGTGTCTCATGGAAAAAAATGTTCTGTGCAAATTTTACAGTGGTCAAAATATCGATGTTCTTTATGGCTTATGGGCTACGCCTCACAGGAACGGTAAAACAAATTTGGGCAAACTTGTGGCCGTGGATAAAGATAACAACTATTCTAGTTTTTGTCGACCCCACTTGCAGTATACGAGAAATAGTTGTCACACTTTCATTCGGTATATGTCTGTGCGTGCGCTAGTGTGTGAGTGTGTCCTTACGTCCTTCCGTTCGGATTTGTCCGGGCCATAACTTCAACATTTATGGATTGATTTCAAAATAATTTGGTACAATTGTTCTCCTTGATGAAAAAAAGTGCCATTTATCGCATTTGTTCAGGTAGGTTGAAGGCCAAGGTCACACGTGAGGGTCAAATGATAAAATGGTCATAAATTGAGCTTGTCCGAGCCATAACTTTGACATTTATGTATAGATCTCAAAATAAGATTGCATAATTGTTCTTTTCTGATGAGAAAAAGTGCAATTTGACACATTTGCTCAGGGATGTTGCAGGTCAAGGTCACACTTGAAGGTCAAATGATAAAATGGTCATTAACTAAGCTTGTCCGAGCCATTACTTATACATTTATGCATGGATTCCAAAATAATTTGGCAGAATTGATCTCCTTGAAAAGTAAAGGTGGCATTTGAACTATTTGTTCTGGTAGGTTGAAGGTCAAGGTCACACTCGAAGGTCAAATGATGAAATGGTCATACTTTAGCTTGTCCGGGCAGTTACTTATACATATATGCATGGGTATTGAAACAAATTAGCACAATTGTTCTTCTTGATAAGTAGAAAGTTTGTTCAAGTAGGTTGAAGGTCAAGGTCACACTTGTAGGTCAGTGATATAATTGTCATAAATAACGCTTGTCTTGGTCATTACTTGTTCATTCATGCATGGAATACAAAATAATTGGGCACAGTTGATTTTCTTGATAAGTAGAAGGGTCATGTGAGTATTCATTCAGGTTGGTTTCAGGTCAAGGTCACACTTGAAGGTCAAAATTTAAAATTTTCATAAATAAAGTTTATCTGGGCCATTACTTCTACTTGATAACCATTATGAAAAAATTAGAAAAGAAATATGTTGTCTAAGGATGATGCTGTTTTTTTTTTTTTTCTAGAGTGAAACCGTTAATCTTGACATGCCTAAAGTCACTAAAGCAAACGGCGGGCTTGACAAGTTGTCCGTCTGGATAACCATTCTAGTATGTTGTTTTACTTCATACTCCGATTCGATCATATCTGATCATTACATCAGCGGACTGTTCTGTGGTGGAAGAAAGCCAGAAGTAGTTCTTAGCTGTATAAGGGCTGGGAAATACTCTGTGAAACCACCGCAACCCCGAAGGGAACAGTCAACCATTCATACTTGCCAGCGCAGGTTTTGAACCTACGTAGCCAGTCTACGGTTTATAGGTAAACCTCACTATCGACTGAGCTATCGGGCGCCTTTTGACTGACAGTCAATAAAACCTGGCGAAATTGCCGTGTATCTCATGCAAAATGTGAATTTCGCAGGCTGATCTACTTCTTCAGTATATACCCTAAAGTGAAAGTGTAGAATCGGATAAGATTGCATTCATTAACAGGCTTATCTGGTTGGTTTATGCTCGCACATGGCTCGATGATATTCAGGTTGACCTTTAAGTTTCCGCACAGAGCAAACGCGCTGTAACTGGAATTCTTGCCAACAGATGTTCTTTTTAGCTCACCTGAGCCATAGGCTCATGGTGAGCTATTGTGATCAGCCAGTGTCCGTCGTTCGTCGTCCGTCGTGCGTCGTCAACAATTTGTTTTAAATGACATCTTCTCTGAAACCCCTAAGGCTTTGATTTGGTATGAAGCATTGTCTAGTAATCCTCTACCAAGTTTGTTCAATGATGGCCCCAGGGTCCAAAATGGCCCTGGGGCAGGGAGTCTTGGGTTCGAAACTAAAATATACTTAAAAGCTTCTTCTCCAGAGCCGTTTGGCTCAGATGCTTGAAATTTGGTATGTAGCATTGCATAGTGGTCCTCTACCAAGTTGTTCAAATGATGGCCCCAGGGTCTAAAATGGCCCCCCAGGGCAGGGGGTCTGCGGTTCGAAACTAAAATATACTTAAAAATCTTCTTCTCCAGAACTGCATGGCTCAGATGCTTAAAATTTGGTATGAAGCATTGCCTAGTTTTCCTCTACCAAGTTTGTTCAAATGGTGGCCCCAGGGTCCTAAATGGTCCAGGGGCGGGGAGTCCCCGGTTTGAACCATAGAAATACATAGAAAAATATTCAAAAATCTTCTTCTTCAGAACCACTCGGCTCAGATGCTTGAAATTTAGTATGTAGTTTGCCTAGTGATCCTTTACCAAGATTATTCAAATGATGGCCCCAGGGTCCAAAATGGCCTGACGCCAGGGGGGTCCAGGGTTTGAACCATAGCAATACATAGAAAAATACTCATAAATCTTCTTCAGAACCATTTGGAAATGGTTGCAAACTACCAGGTTTGTTCAAATGGTGACCCTAGTTTGACCTTCAACCTTTTTGCTCAGGTGAGAGATTCAGGGCTTCTTGGCCCTCTTGTCTATGGGTGCGTTTTCTGTGTGTGAAAACTTCAATTTCACCAGTGGATGCGACAAATTGGATGATCTATTTTCTTTCTTTACCGTGAAAGTTCCTACATGTAAAGGTTATCCGGCTGCATCAGGTTTTACTAAAATGTCATATTCATGAATGTGCAGACCATCGATTTCGAGAGCGGCTGCTCATAATAAAACTAGAAGAACAATATTGCCTGATTTTCAATATTTGACAATATAAACTAAAACGAAACAATAATGTGACGGCACATATTTTTGTTTAAGAAATAGATCAGCTCTAGCAGTGAATTGTTGAGTAATAATTCACTGTTTGGAGGTCAGTTGTAAAGTAGATCATATCACGAGCGCGGAGCGCGAGTGATATATCTACTTACAACTGACCGACAAACAGTGAATTATTACTCAACAATTTAATGCTAGAGCTGAACTATTTCGATTCTAACGCTCAAAAACGCTGAAAAGTTATCATTTTCATTCCAACTCTCCCAACCTTCATGCCAGCGCGTTCATGCTCCCGCCAATATTCTTGACTGTATCTAACGTAAATGTACGTTATTATGGCGATTTTGAATAGACAAAGGGACGTTACACCGTCTAACGTCTCTAAGGCCCAATTTCACGTCGGCGAATCATTTCTTGGTGATTTAAACTGCGGTGGCGACTTCGCTAAACTGCCTATAAAACCACGGTTTAAATCGATTTCACGTGTGCAAAATTTACCTGATTCAGTAAAACCATGGTTTTACCAAGTTGATTATTCTTTCATGTAAGAAATCATGTAAAATTGACTCGCAAAGAATCTAGTATGCGCAAAGGAATTATAGAAACCTCAGAAGACACGCCTTTTTAATAGCGCAGCAAAAAGAATTCATTGAAAACAGTAAGAGAACTTGATTACAACTTCATATCCTATAGTGCAAAACAGCTGCCCAAAATGAATAAGTTAACGATTTACTCCCTTTATAATAATAACAATACTGATTTGATGAAATATTTCATGCAATACCTCCGACATGGTCTAACTATACATTTGAATTAGAGTTTAGATAATAATATTTGATAAAAGTGACTTTAAACAAAAAATAAGATAATTTTTGTATACAATCGCGGACCGCGGTTGAAATCGCATTATTGGACAAAAATAATTTATTCATACGTCACAATCACGTGCACGAATAAGAAAAATACCTCTACATGATCACATGACACACGTGGTCAAAATCGATATTCTTACAGGCCGTGAGGAAATAGGTAACTTGCATTTTAATTTGAAGATTATTTTTCATTCCACATTTATCGAATAAATATGCATTTTCACAAAACTTTTACGGTTAATTATGAGACTACTAGATTTTGTCTAACGAAATTTCGTTAAAATATTTGTTTCTGAAAACATGAAATAAATGAGGGAGACAATCTTTAATCAGGCCGTAATTCTGTCAAAACAAATTTTTACTCTAACAAAAATCTGCATGCACATTTTTATTATGTCCATTGCAAGTATGCCAGGTTTGAAAAAGGTGCATTTAAAACTGTGGGAGGAGTTGATTACACAAACTCAATAACCTAAAATATGGAGAAAAAAAACTTGTTGAAAAGCCGTTCCAGGGCCTGTTACAGGGCTGGATCAAGGAATTTTGGTAGGGGGTTCAAATTAGCTGATGGTGGTTTGAATAATGCAATTTGACCAATTTTTCCTGAAATTCCCCATGAAAATTGAATAATTTAGGCTGAAGAGGGCGTTCATGTGAACCCCGAACCCCCTCTGGATCCGCCACTTTGTTAAGTTGTAGGTCATCCACCCGGTGCTTGTGAGCTAATCCAGCCTTCGCAGTTCTGTTCTTTGCGAAACAAAACTATTTTACAAATTATGCACCATCGTAATATTCAAAAGGGTCAAGTCTTTGAAAATGATTTCTTGGGCTCTTTGAAACATTAATGAGCTGTAACATGACAAAACCAACAAAGTGTGATCAGAGTCTTGTCTGTGCGCTTAAAGGGTAAAGATCTTAGCATAACCATGCGGACAGCGAAGACTGATTAGACTTGGCGGATGCCCAGGCTGATCCGAGTCTTTGCTGGGTGCACATACCTTTGTTTTGTCATGTCGCGGCTCATTGTGCATCACGAATATCATTTATGTCGAGAAAATCACCATAGTCATCCTTTTTTCTCACAGAATCAATGTTTGTCAGTCCTTAATCTTTCATTTTTCGACGCTCAAAATGATCCGTAGTTTTATTCACAATTAAAAATAATCTTTGAACGTGAAATTCATTCCGAAGATTATCTGTGTAAATAAGCAACCAATAGCTTTAATTCTCGGTTTATGGGCGACGTGAAATTGGGCCTAAGCGTCACAAAATTACGTCAGTAATGCAAGTGACGTCAGCAATTAGATTCACGCGCCTCGAGACAGTGAATTGTTGCAGAATAAAACACGGTAGCTTTCCATTGCTTCTATAGGCGCACTTTGTTAGAATTAAGATTTTAGCCCATAAGGCACTGACCGAAACCACAGTAAAGGTTTATGTGCATAGTATATGGTAGCCTCTAACAAGTTTAACAATCATGGCAAAGGACCTGCAGGACTCTGCTTCGAGTGACGCTTTGCTAGCCGTTCTTGTGATATATACTGTTTTGTATGGAATAAAAAAGATAAAATTATGATAAAATTTCACTTCGCTTTGAACTGGTTAATATATCTGATAAATAATTAATCATTCCATGTTATAAGTTAACCTCCTTTTTGTTATGAGCGTCCTTTACTATCTTTTTTCTGATATTCGAATATCCATATATCGTTTAGGGAGAGCATTGATAATGAGTTATATTTCGTGGCATAATAAATCAATAATGGATAATTTTAGATAGTCATTTAAAGGATAAAAACCCACGTCATAGCAGTGATATCTCTCCGTTATCACGTCTACCAATCGCTCGAATGCGAAACCGCGGTTCAGAACGCAGATCCATGTGAGGAGTTTCCGGTTTAAAAATTTGCAGAAGGGGAGTTAAAAAAGTTAATAAATTTGACATCGGCTCAAAAATTGGGTTATTTATTTCTTGAAAAATATTTACCCTTGAGTCGATGTCATATTTGTGTATCTGTTTAGTCTCCCCTTCTGCAAAACCGGGACATGCGTTCTGAACCGCGCTTTCGCATGCGAGCGATTGGTAGGCGTGGTTCTGTCAGCGGCCAACTTGGCTTAAACATGTTCACTATTTTGCTTCCTTAATTGGGTGCAAACACTGGCACAACCAAATGTTTAGTCAATGCGATACCGTTAGATTTTTGGACTCAACAAGGAAGTTAAGAGAACAACTTGAACGGGTCCGTGTGCGTACTAGCTACCAGTCTGAAGTAATTTCTACCAGGAGCCCGTTGACGTAGCTTAATAAACGTGTATTTTGATTTTTTTGGACTTGCACGTTTTTAAGTGTGGTAACAAAGTTGAGAACATACATGTGTAAAATCAATCAAAGCACTCACTTGAAAATCAGTCCGGCGCAAATAAGATAAACCAAGGCTTACGGCGAGGGTGATACACGCGAATAATTCAGTACATGTATTTTCTCAGCATCTCCGCAACTGTACAATGGATGGTTAAATAATTTTGGGTTAAAGACCATTTCGACAGTATTCCAGTCATGTCAGACCTATTGGGAGATAATGATGAGGATGAAATTAATCCAGAAAATATCACCTCAGCTGGAATCGAACATGTGACCTTTGGATCATAAGTCAAACCTCTCGACCGACAGTAAAAGAAACCATACGGACACGCATATATGCCAGCGTAAGTGCGGCGGACTTTAGGAAGCTGGCTGGAGTTATTTCTTTACTTGTGTTAATATTAGAAAACTGACTGTGGGGTGTTCGGAGCTTGGTAAACATATATCTATTATATGATCCATAAATGATGAGAAAAAAAATCTGAGGATAATCTGGGTTTTTTATCATATTTTTTCAAAAGAAATCGCGAAGATAAATGAAAATATGAGAGTAGATGTGGACATTGAAAGAACAGGGCAATACTGCCCGTAATATAATCTGGGTAGCTGACCCACGTGACTTTTGGATGCCGTTTACGGACTTTTTATATGTTAGCAAGAACGAGCGAGGTCTGCATTTTCCGAACATTTTTCGTATTACAAAATGGACTGACATGGGGTAAAGTGCAGAGTACTGGAATTAATTTCCGCTGTTTGATGCTGCTAGCACTGAATGCACCGTGACCTCGCTTGGTGACGTATAAACGCTCGCCCAAGACCCAGAATATCGAAAAGAAAAGGTTTGGTCGAGCATTTGTACCTAAGCCAGCAGGCACAATAAATAAGCAGAAGTTAAGCCCATTACTCCGTACTGTACCCCACATCAATCCGTTTTGTATTGAGAAAATTATCAGGAAAAATACAAACCTCGCTCGTACTTGTTAACATACAAAAGATCCTCCGTGAACGGTATCAAAAGGTCCGTGAACGGTATCATAAAGTCATGTGGGTCAGCTACCATGTAGTAAGGGCGTATCGTTACCTAGTTATTAGAGAAAGATGGTCGGCGTCAGTCATACTGAGCGACGGAAGGTTTACACTTTCGTTTAGGCATCTGTAGAAGAGAACGAACCTTCCCTGTCAAGTTTCGACAGGGCAGACTAGAAATTATTTATTTAGTACTGCTAAAATGATTCCATTTTTCTTTGGATACACACACAAGTTCAAGATACTGTTTTCTTAAAACACGGTTAACTAAAATGTAAAAAAAAAATCCGTTTAATTTACAGTAGAATAACTGACAACTAGCTGTCAGTCCGTTTCAGTTACATTTACGGGCGCCCGTAAATATTTGCAGCAGTCATCGCGCAGAGTAGGATAGAATTGGACAGGTACATGTACTGTTTTGGTTGTATAGTCCTTCAACACTTTAAAGGTATTTTCGAGTGCGTCAGTTGACATTCTAACCGCACACCATATCATGATTTCAACTACATGTAATGCTCTACAGGCAGACGCCCGTAAAATAACGATAAAGGAACTGACAGCCAGATGCCAGCTATTTTACTGTAAAATATACGTTTTTTTTTGCAGTTTAGCTACCAAAAGCCGTACGGACTATCTATTCTATTCTATTCTATCCCATAACCTAACTAGGTCGTTGGGGCACTACAGATGACTTCAAAACAATCCCTTTCCACCTTGTCCTGTCTTCAGCTGCTCTAGTTGAGCTGGCAAAATCCATTCCTATCCACTCCTTCACATTGTCTTCCCACCTCTTCTTCTTTCTCCCTCTTCTTCTTTTTCCTTTCACTGTGTCCTGAAGAATCGTCTTTGCTAAACCAGAAGACCTTGAGACGTGGCAAAACCACCTTAGTTTCTTAACCAGCATCAGGAGTTCATCATATTCTCCAGTGGCTGCTTGGATCTTCCTGCGAACCTCCTCGTCGGTTATATGGTCCTTGTACGAAATGTTCAGTAGCCTTCGGTAGCATCTCATCCTCTGCTGTCAAGGTCCACGATTCACAGGCATACAGAAATATGGAAATGAAAGTTTCACCTTCGATTCAAGAGATATGTTGTTATCCCTCCACATTGGGTTCTAAATTTTAACCTCCCTATAATATCTATTCTTTCTATAGATAGAAGATACGGAATGTTTGACAGTTTAGCTACCAAAAGCAGTACGGACACAAGTTCTAAATCTTAACCTCCCTATTATTATCAGAATTAACGACAAAAAGTTTGGTAAATCTGCAAATCATTGGTCGGACTACATCCGAAACGCTATAAAAAGTATCAGTATCAGGGAAGAATAAAGCACTTCAAGGCGGTTTCTTATGATTTGGGGAACATTTTATTATTTCATTTGTGGTTACGATTGCATGCTATCTCAACCACAAATGAAATAATTTTTGTTGGACTATATCCAAAACGCTATAAATGATTTTATCAGTTATAGGGAAGTATAGTTTCAAAAGAATGATGCACTTCAAAGCGGTCTCTTATGATTTCGGACATATTATTGCATTTGTGGTTATGATTGCATGCTACCCAACCACAAATGAAATACCTTTTATTGGACTAAACTCGAAACGCTATAAAGGTTTTTCATCAGAATCAGAGAAGTTTAGCTTGAAAAGAATAAAGCACTTCACGACGGTTTCTTGCGATTTGGGGAACATTATTTCATTTGTGGTTATGATATTGCCAGCTATCTCAACCACAAATGAAATATTTTTTGTTGGACTATATCCAACACACTATAAATGTTTTAACAGTATCAGGAAAGTATAGTTTGAAAAGAATATAGCACTTCAAGACGGTTTCTTACGATTTGGGGAACATTATTTCATTTGTGGTTATGGTCTAAACCAGAAATGAAATAATTTCTGTTGGGCTTTATTCAAAACGCTATAAACGTTTTTTTTATCGGTATCAGGGAAGTATAGTTTGAAAAGAATAAAGCACTTCAAGGCGGTGTCTTATGATTTGGGCAACATTATTTCGTTTGTGGTTAAAAGTGCCTAATATCTCAACCACTAATGAAATAACTTTTGTTGGCCAATATCCGAAACGGTTTGAAAGTTTTTCTAAGTATCAGGAAAGTATAATTTCAAACGAATATAGCACTGTAAGGCGGTTACATAAGATTTCGGGAACATTATTTCATTTGCGGTTACGATTGCATGCTATCTCAACCACAAATGAAATAACTTTTGCTGGACTATATCCTAAACGCTATAAATGTTTTCAAAGTATCAGGGAAGTATTTTTTTTTCAAAAGAATAAAGCACTTCAATGCGGTCTGTTAAGATTTCGGGTACATTATTTCATATGTGGTTACGATCTCAACCACAAATGAGATAACTTTTGTTGGACAATATCCGAAACGCTATAAATGTTTTTATAAGTATCAGGGAAGTATTTTTTCAAAAGAATAAAGCACTTCAAAGCGGTCTGTTTAGATTTCGGGAACTGATATTTTTACATTTGTGGTTATGATTGCATGCCACCTCAACCACAAATGAAACAACTTTTGTTGGACTATATCCGAAATACTATAAAAATCTTTTTATCGGTATCAGGGAAGTTTAGTTTGAAAAGAACAAAGCACTTCAAGATGGTTTTTTACGATTTAGGGAACATGATTTCATTTGTGGTTACGATTGCATGCTATCTCAACCACAAAATAAAATAATTTTTGTTGGACTATATCCAAAACTCTATAAATGATTTAACAGTATCAGGGAAGTATAGTTTCAAAAGAATGATGCACTTCAAGTCGGTCTCTTATGATTTGTGGTTATGATCTCAACCACAAATGAAATAACTATTGTTGGACTATATCCAAAACGCTACAAAAGTTTTTTATTAGTATCAGGGAAGTATAGTTTCAAAAGAATATATCACTTCAAGGTGATCTGATATGATTTGGGGAACATTATTTCATTTGTGGATATGATTGCATGGTATCTCAACCACAAATGAAATAACTTTTGTTGCACGTTATCCAACACGCTATTAAAGATTTTCATCAGTATCAGGGAAGTATAGTTTCAAAAAAAAAGAAACACTCCTACGCGATAGCTTACGATTTGGGGAACATTATTTCATTTGTGGTTACGACCTCAACCACAAATGAAATAACTTTTGTTGGACTTTATCAGAAACGCTATAAAAGTGTTTTATCAGTATCAGGGGAGTTTAGTTTGAAAAGAATATAGTACTTCAAGACGTTTTTTCACGATTTGGGGAACATTATTTCATTTGTGGTTACGATTGCATGCTATCTCAACCACAAATGAAATAACTATTGTTGGACTGTATCCAATATGCTATGAAAGTTTTTTTAAGTATCAGGGAAGTATAGTTTCAAAAGAATATATCACTTCAAGGTGATCACTTATGTTTTGGGAAACATTATTTCATTTGTGGTTAGGATTGCATGCTATCTCAACCACATATGAAACTATTGTTGCACGTTATCCAACACGCTATAAAAGTTTTTCATCAGTGTCAGGGAAGTATAGTTTCAAAAGAATGAAACACTTCTACGCGATATCTTACGATTTGGGGAACATTATTACATTTGTGGTTATGATTGAGTGCTATCTCAACCACAAATGAAATAACTTTTGTTGGACTATATCCAAAGCGCTATAAAAGTTTTTGATTAGTATCAGGGAAGTATAGTTTCAAAAGAATGAAGCACTTCAACTCGATCTCTTACGATTTGGGGAATATTATTTCATTTGTGGTTATGATTGCCTGCTACCTCAACCACAAATGATATAACTTTTGTTGGACTATATCCAAAATGCTGTAGATGTTTTATAGGTTTCAGGGAAGTATAGTTTCAAAAACAAAAAATAGCACTTCAAGGCGGTCTCTTAAGATTTCGTGAACATAATTACATTTGTGGTTTCGATTGCATGCTACCTCAACCACAAATGAAGTAACTTTGTTGAATTATATCCGAAGTGCTAGAAAAGATTTGTAACAGTATCAGGGACCTATTGTTTCCTATTGTTACAAAAGAATAAAGCACTTTAATGCGATCTTTTACGGTTTAGGGAACATTTTTTTCATTTGTGGTTATGATTGAATGCTATCTCAACCACAAATGAAATAACTATTGTTGGACTATATCCAAAACGCTATAAAAGTTTTATTAGTATCAGGGAAGTAAAGTTTTCAAAAGAAAATATCACTTCAAGGTGATCTATTATGATTTGGGGAACATTATTTCATTTGTGGTTATGATTGCATGCTATCTCAACCACAATGAAGTAACTTTTATTGCACGTTATCCAACACGCTATAAAAGTTTTTCATCAGTGTCAGGGAAGTATAGTTTCAAAAGAATGAAACACTTCTATGCGATATCTTACGATTTCGGGAACATTATTTCATTTGTGGTTACGACCTCAACCACAAATGAAATAACTTTTGTTGGACTTTATCAGAAACGCTATAAAAGTTTTTTTTTTTTATCAGTATCAGGGAAGTTTAGTTTGAAAAGAGTATAGTACTTCAAGACGGTTTTTTACGATTTGGGGGACAATATTTCATTTGTGGTTACGATTGCATGCTATCTCAACCACAAATGAAATAACTATTGTTGGACTATATCCAATATGCTATGAAAGTTTTTTTAAGTATCAGGGAAGTATAGTTTCAAAAGAATATATCACTTCAAGGTGATCTCTTATGTTTTGGGGAACATTATTTCATTTGTGGTTAGGATTGCATGCTATCTCAACCACAAATGAAATAACTTTTGTTGCACGTTATCCAACACGCTATAAAAGTTTTTCATCAGTGTCAGGGAAGTATAGTTTCAAGTTTCAAAGGAATGAAACACTTCTACGCGATATCTTACGATTTGGGGAACATTATTACATTTATGGTTATGATTGCATGCTACCTCAACCACAAATGAAATAACTTTTGTTGGACTTTATCAGAAACGCTATAAAAGTGTTTTTATCAGTACCAGGGAAGTTTAATTTGAAAAGAATAAAGCACTTCAAGACGGTTTCTTACGAGTTGGGGAACATTATTTCATTTGTGGTTACGATTGCATGCTATGTCAACCACAAATGAAATAATAACTTTTGGACTGTATCCCAAACGCTATGAAAGTTTCTTATCAGTAATTTCGAAGTTTAGATTTAAAAGAATGGTGCACTCCTAGGTGATCCCTCACGACCTGAGAATAATTCTTTCATTTGTGGTTACAATGGCGTGCTACGTCAACCACAAATGTAATAACTTCGGTCTGCAAAGTTCCCAAGTGATTCAAAAGATTGTCGATACATGTCAGTGAAGTTTATTTTTATAAGAATAATGCCCTTCCGGACAGTTTCATAACTGAGCCGAGACACGAGAAACTAACAAAGTGTTTGTGCGGCCAGCGAAGACTCAGATCAGCCTGGGCATACGCCCAGTCTGATCAGAGTCTTCGCTGTCCGCAAGGAGGTAGCTCAGTGCCTTAGCTACCCTTTGAGCACTTAACGAAGAGTTTGGTCAAACTGGGCGGATGCCCAGACTGATCTGAGTCTGCGCTGGGCGCATAACCACAGTGTTGTTTTTTTCGTGTCGCGGCTCATATGCCCATCCAGACAGTTGCATATATGTTTGGAGACTTTTTCGATTGATATGATGCTTAACGTCCACGGTAAATAGCTACGGTCATGTCGGGACGGTCAGTTAAACCTAACCACACTATTCCTGGGCAGGCTTAGACCTCCTAAACGGTTAACCAGTACGAAGTGCACATACTTTCGCCAGTAACTGACAACTGCTCGTCTCGCGGAAGGAGAAACGAAAGTATGTGGCCAGACCAGGACCTCTGACTTATGAGTCAGGTGTCCTATCGATTACGCTACGCGGACCGGCATACGTTTGGAGAAAATAGTTTATTTGTGAATACGATTCCATGATACCTCAACCAAAAATGGAATAACTTTGGTCTGAGAATTTCTAGGTATTTCAAATGATTGTCGACTTGCGTCAGAGAAGTTTATTCTGGTAAAAATGAAGCACCTTCAATACAATTTCATATATGTTTGAAAACATTATTTCATTTGTGGTAACGATTGCAGGCTTCCTCAACCACAAATGAAATAACTTTGGTCTGCAAATTCCTAACTGTTTCAAAAGATTGTCGACTTGTTTCAGAGAAGTGTTTATTTTTGTAAGAATGAAGCCCTTCCATACAATTTCATATATGTTTAGAGTCATTATTTCATTTGTGGTTACGATTGCAAGCTTCCTCAGCCACAAATGAAATAACTTCGGTCTGCAAATTTCTAAGTGTTTCAAAACATTGTAGACTTGTGTCAGAGAAAATTATTTTTGTCAGAATGAAGCCCTTCTATACAATGTCATACATGTTTGGAAACATTATTTCATTTGTGGTTACGATTGCATGCTACCTCAACCACAAATGAAAGAATTACTTCATTTGTGGGAGTTATTTCATTTGTGGTTGCAACAACGTCTCCAATACTGAAACCTACATCGAAGTACGAGTTAAGTAGGGGAGAAAAATTCTTTCCTCTAAGCTTTGACGAGTTCACCTCCATTAAATAGGCATGGATGAATCAAACCTGACAGAGTACTTTCCAAAAATGCATCAGAACAATAAAAGTGCAGCCCCCACACACCCACACACAAAGGAGGAAGAAAATTGTAACTTGCTAACAAGTAGGTCAAGATGAGGCGGCTAATAATGAGCCTCCTCACCTGTATTCACACTGTTCGTCCGCTGTTCTTAGAATTCTCAATATGACGAGCTTGGACAGGAACTTTTTGAAATTTTCTAGACGTTTTTTTTTTTGCGCTTTAATGGCTGACGACAGAAAAATGTTTTGAAAATAGATAAATAATAATGATACATGTAATAATACTTTGAAAGGGGACATCCAAAGTATGAACTGCAAAGATTAAACGTATTCAAAAGCTCAGTTGTCCCAAAGAACCAAACTGCATAACAAGAACAACAACAAAACGAAGTACAGGGCGCAAAAATTGTTTAATTCAATGCATTGAAATGAATTGAACAGTTTAATCGCAACGAGAATGCATTGGTAGAAGATCTGCTCAGATAATCAATATCTCAGATAAAAGATTTCTCTCATCGTTTTCAATATAAATGTAAATCAATTATTATTATGCTGTCAGTAATGACATTCGTGAAAGACTATCAAATGTCATATTGAAAGCCGATCTATTTTCTGTAGCTAACCTTTAAAGAGTCTAAAAAGCAGACATAAATATTGCCTAAAAATATTTCTTCCATGGTATTCAAAGAATAGAGCAATAGAGGGCTAACAGTATAGATCCAGACGAGGCGGCTCATGATGAGCCGCATCATCAGGATCTACGCTGTTTGCAAAATTTCAGGCGTTTTAAGTGTTAAATTCCATTCCCACTGGCATAGATTAAGAAAACCATTTTAAAAACTATTATGGCTTTTAAGAGCATATACTATGTATAAAAACCGAATACCGAGATGAACCTAAATATTCGAATATCTACTACCACATCGTTTGTTGTTTGACCGGTCGTGCTTGTTCACGAGACCACTGTCCCTGGGTAAGAAACTAGGCACAAAACCCTAGTTTGTGAACCGGGCCGGGTAGCGCAATCGGTAGGGCACCTGACTCGTAAGAGCGGGTCCTGGGTTCGAATCCCGGTCTGGCCACATACTTTCGTTTCTCCTTCCGCTGATTCAGGAAGGACAGTTGCCAATTACTGGCGAAAGTATGTGCACTTAGTACTGGTTAACCGCCTAGGAGGTCTAAGCCTGCCCAGGAGTAGTGTGGTTAGGTTAACTGACCGTCCCGACATGACCTTAGTTGTTTACCGTGGACGTTAAGCATCAAATCAACCAACCAACCTAGTTTGTGTTGTGTTTTGCGTGCATTTTTTCATTCTTTAAGTAATAATTGGACTTGCTCAACACGACGTTAATTAAGAAAAGAGTTTAGGACGTTAAAAAGAACTGTCAATGAACTTTCAGATCACGTCATTTCTTTATGAGCGAGTTCTTTCCTGACCCTAAAGTGTACAGGCAAATTACGTAGATGCAGTATGGCATAAAGATATTGCGTCAAAGTTGCTACTACTCAAATAAATTTAAAGAGAGAGAGAGTAAAACTGGATGGATGGACGGATGACTTGCGATATTACGTCCTTTAAGTTGTACTTTAGCCATGTCAGGAAGATGAGATGTTGAAAGGCTGAGCGCAGTGGAACCCTGTTTACTATTGGAAAGATTTCCGCCTCCAGCAGGGCTCGAATCCGGGAACTACTAGATCAGTAGGCCAGTGCTTAACCTACTGAGCTACCGGAGCTCCTCAGTAAAACTGGAGAATTTTTCACAACAACGGTCTTTATTTGAGCCGCGACACGACAAAACCAACAGTGTGGTTGTGCGCCCAGCGCAGACTCAGATCATGCCCAGGCTAATCAGAGTCTTCGCTGTCCGCATGGAGCTAGCTCAGGCCCTTAGCTACCCTTTGATCACTTAATAAAGAGTCTGGTCGAACTTGGCTGATGCCCAGGCTGATCAGAGTCTGCGCTGGGTGCACAACCTCATTGTTGGTTTTGTCGGGTCGTGGCTCATTTGTCAATCACAAAGAAGTATTCATGGATAAAAAAGCAACATTTCAACCGTATGTGATTTTATAAAAAAAACCAAATAGCTAAATAAATAATAGTAATAATAATAATAATAATAACAAAATGATAATAAAAATAATAATAATAAAGAAGAAGAAGGCAAAATATACGTGTGCAATATTTCAATGCCTTGACAGAAGACAAACAGTATAAATCCAGATGATGAGCCGTTAACCATTTGAGTCGCGACACGACAAAACAAACAAAGTGGCATGTGCGTCCAGCGAAGACTCAGATCAGCCTAGGTATCCGCCAAGTCTGACCAGAGTCTTCGTTATGCGCTTAAAAGATAGCTAAGTGTCTAAGCCATCTCCATGCGGACAGCGAACACTGATCAGACCAAGCTGATCTGCGTTTTCTCTAGGTGCACATGCCACTTTGTTGGTTTTGTTGTGTCGCAGCTCTTTTTGGTATTTTGGCGCGTAAAGGGTTAAGTTATACAATGTCAGAAATCACTAGGCGGAACTCCATCTTGACCAGTTCACCATTCGTTGAGAGTCTCTGTCTGTTTCGGGTAAACGGCGGACGCTTGGGCCGCGTGCGATGGGTATGTCTCGGACTGCAGGCCTGAAAAACAATAAATGAATAAATGAAAATAAATGAAATAAGGAGATGACTTTGGGTCCTGTTCCGTGTTATACTGTCCCTTAAACATTCTAAAAAGATAAGACATCTAAAATACTTATTTGTTCTAAAATGGACTGAAAAGTTTGCTTAAACTTCGGAATAATTTGTCCAAATGATGAAGGTGGAATGGGGGAATACACATTCAAGAAATGGGCACACAAGGTTGACACTTTCCATCTTTTCATTCATCTTTGTGTGCCTATCGCGAGGTCATTTTTCACATTGGTAAGACCGTAAATCTTGTCTAAAATGCCTGTTTTAGGGCATAATATACATAGCCAGCCTACTCCGATTTTTGTAGCTTTCCTCAGAAAGGACACCCACTGAAACAGATGTACCCTTAAAGCGCTAAAGTTTCAAATTTTGCAGACGTAAATTTTATCGTCTGCTTTCTGACGCTTTAAGGTTTTAAGCCAACCCATACCATACAAATTCGCCGTCTGGTTAGCGCATGGATCCATTTGTTTTACTAGTCTTCACATTACTTTATATTATAATCTTAGTACACTGTTGGTGCTCTAAATAGGATGTGCATATACACACGCTGGTCTTGATATGAGTGGTACTACGATGGCAGCATCCCATAAAATAGGTATAGGCAAACAGCGCAGACACAAATCAGACGCCACAAAACGCGGCTTTGGTCAGGATCTACACACTTTTGTCCATAGCCTACAAATGCAGGTTCTGGTGAACTTTTCGCCATGAAATTGCATGTTTACATAGATGACTGATAAGCAGCTGTAACTGTAGCTTAAGTGGCATCCTCGTTTGATATAGTCATATTACAAGCTATATTTCTACTTCGCATTTAATGGCATTCATACATTCCTTTCTAATGTCTTTTGGTGATAATGTGCACTGTCGATTTTCATTAATTTTGGTACTTTGATTTAAATATATTCTACCATATCTCTAGAACCAATGAATGACCTCTGACCAAACTAACATGGGTCCATCTTTTGGGGAGCGCAAATTGTTGGTTAAAATTTGGTGACCTTGACCATTGTTTCAAGGTCACAGTAAGACTTATAATGTTAATTTAAGTCAAGTTTTGACCACTGTCTACACATTAGTTCCTGAATTGATATAAAATGGTTCCCAAAGTGGCCTAAATTAAACATTGCGGAGAGTTAGAGCACTAGTTATGATTAAATGGCAATGACATCATCTTCAAAGTCAAGGTCAAGGCTAGATTAAACAGAGTTTAATCACAGATTTCACACAAACAGTCAGCAGAAATGTACCAAATCTGAGTGTTTTCATTCGAAAATCAATGATTCATATACACTGAATGACCTTGACCTTGGTCTGAAGGTCAAAATTAGCCAAACATAATGAATAGAACTGGATTACACTTAAATGTTATAGAAAAATCTATTGTGAAATACTGAATTTCTGAATCTATTGGTCCCCTTCATATCAAGGTCAAGGTCATTATATGCATAGGTCAAGGTCATTATAAGCATATTAAGCTTAATATTATAAGCATATTAAGCTTAATTTACAAATAGAAACCTACATATTCGTTAAATTTCTGCTTTCTAGCTGTATGAGATCTTTGATTAAACTCTGCCTAGTCTAACCTTGACATTGACCTTGAAGATGATGTCATGGCCATTTAATCATAACCAGTCCTCTACGTCTTCATGATGTTTAATTTAAGCCACTTTGGTCATGATTTCATATCAATTCAGGAGTTAATGTGTAGGCAATGGTCAAAACTTGACTTAAATCTGACATTATAAGTCTTACTGTGACCTTGAAAAAAAGGTCAAGGTCACCAAATTTTAATCTACGGTTTGCGCTCTCCCAAGGGCGAACCCATGTCAGTTTGGTAAGAAGTCATCCATTGGTTCTAGAGATATGGTAGAATATATTGAAATCAAAATTAAGGAAAACTGATAGTGTCTCTAAAAGAAATTCTGCAGACATAAGATTTTACTTTGAAAGGTAGAAATTGAGAAAAGAAGTCACCAAAAGACATTATTTTAACTTATAAAGAAAGGAATGTATGAATGCCATTAAATTTGAAGGAGAAATATAGCTTATAATATGACTACCCTGGTTCATGCGGATTTACCCCACCCACTTTAATAATACTATAGGCTAATCATCAGCTGAAAATAAAACACTTTGCTCATGGGCAGAAAAAGTGCATTATAGGCATCCCCCCTCACTTTACAGCAGTTTCTGTAGAAATGAAAAGTAAATAAGTAAATAAACAAGACAACTCTAAAAAAATGAATGGACTCGTCCAATTTATAAGGACAGATGAGTTAACTTGGGTTAATGCAACGCAGCATACATACTTGATTCCAGTGTCATACTGACGATACTGACGAGACTGGTCATAGTCTATTTCCACTCTGCCTTTCTGATTAATTTGGCCCTGTAGAAACGCTTCCAGCCTAGCGGTAGACAGTAACAGCAAGGCTGCCTGTAACGAAGGTAACAACACGTCTAGTAAATACAAATGTACGCAGTTCTATTCCCGACAGGAAATTACATATTCACGCCTCTGCTAAAAGTTATTCAAAACATAATTCTATTCGACCCATATGTATGACAATTATATTTGAACAACATATGAGCCGCGACACGACAAAACCAACAATGTGGTTGTGCGCCCAGCGAAGACTCAGATCAGCCTGGAAATCCTCCCAAATTGATCAGACTCTTCGTTAAGTGCCCAAAAGGTAGCTAAGTGTCTAAGCTACCACCATGCGGACAGCGAAGACTCTGTTCAGACTGGGCGGATCTGAGTCTGCGCTGGGCGCACAACCACATTGTTGGTTTTCTCGCGTCGCGGCTCATATTTGCTTTAAAGTAAAAGAATTTATTGAGTTAGAAAACTTCTCAAAATAGCCAAACTGAATTTTTCAGAGACAGAGAGACAGACAGACATACAGAAAGACATATATCAGTACCACTAATTTCCAATACATCATCCAAGTGATTCGGATCATGTGACCGGTTTCTGTTCAATGATAATACTGTTTATAATAATTACGAGAGAGAGAGAGGAGAGAGAGGAGAGAGAGAGAGAGAGATCTGTACCAATAATTTCCAATACATCGTCTAAGTGATTCAGACACCGGTTTCTCTTTCTAAACTTCTGATGGTTTTGCCTAGCGCGCTCTTTTGGCATTATGACATTGTTCAGAACATGTCCGGGTTGACTTTTACACAAGATCATTGAAGAGCAGCCAAAGACACCTGGTAACTACTCCGTATGCAGTCACAAATTATTGACAGCACACCTGTCGAGACGGGCCAAGATTACCGTAAATTTCTAAAATTGGGACACCAAAAAGTAATTGTCAACGAAGAAATGTTTCCAAAAAAGCAGATGGGATGGCAAACAGTGTAGACCCAGATCAGACTGCTCCTAAAATGGGTCTGAACTGGCTGCTCAAACCTATCTGTCACAAAACTCTTCCACTCCCTCTCTCTCCCCACGCCAAGAGACCGAAAGCAGAAGAAATGTGAAATATTTAAGGCCACGACAGAACACCATAATTGCAACATTCAAATTCGACTGGTCGTTTGTCAGTGAGAAGCACTTTTGTCTGTAGAGAAAGTGCTTCACACGAAGAATCGTGAAGCACAAAACGTTTTGTGCTTCACGATTCTTGGTGTGAAGCACTTTCTCTATTCTTAGCGTGAAGTTCTTTCTCTATTCTTAGCGTGAAGCTCTTTCTCCATTCTTATTGTGAAGCACTTTCTCTATTCTTAGCGTCAACGAAGAAATGTTTCCAAAAAAGCAGATGGGATGGCAAACAGTGTAGACCCAGATCAGACTGCTCCTAAAATGGGTCTGAACTGGCTGCTCAAACCTATCTGTCACAAAACTCTTCCACTCCCTCTCTCTCCCCACGCCAAGAGACCGAAAGCAGAAGAAATGTGAAATATTTAAGGCCACGACAGAACACCATAATTGCAACATTCAAATTCGACTGGTCGTTTGTCAGTGAGAAGCACTTTTGTCTGTAGAGAAAGTGCTTCACACGAAGAATCGTGAAGCACAAAACGTTTTGTGCTTCACGATTCTTGGTGTGAAGCACTTTCTCTATTCTTAGCGTGAAGTTCTTTCTCTATTCTTAGCGTGAAGCTCTTTCTCCATTCTTATTGTGAAGCACTTTCTCTATTCTTAGCGTAAAGCACTTTCTCTATTCTTTCTCTATTTTTAGCGTGAAGCACTTTCTCTATACTAAGTGTGAAGCACTTTCTCTATTCTTAGCGTGAAGCACTTTCTCATTCTTAGCGTGAAGCACTTTCTCTATTCTTAGCGTGAAGCACTTTCTCTATTCTAAGCGTAAAGCACTTTCTCTATTCTTAGCGTGAAGCACTTTCTCTATTCTTAGCGTGAAGCACTTTCTCTATTCTTAGCGTGAAGCACTTTCTCTATTCTAAGCGTAAAGCACTTTCTCTATTCTTAGCGTGAAGCACTTTCTCTATTCTTAGCGTAAAGCACTTTCTCTATTTTTAGCGTGAAGCACTTTCTCTATTCTTAACGTAAAGCACTTTCTCTATTCTTAACGCGAGGCACTTTCTCTATTCTTAGCGTGAAGCACTTTCTATATTCTTAGCATGAAGAACTTTCTCTATTTTTAGCGTGAAGCACTTTCTCTATTCTTAGTGTGAAGCACTTTCTCTATTTTTAGCGTCAAACACTTTCTCTATTCTTAGCTTGAAGAACTTTCTCTATTCTTAGCGTGAAGCACTTTCTCTATCCTTAGCGTGAAGCAATTTCTCTAATCTTAGCGTGAAGCACTTTCTCTATTCTTAGCGTGAAGAACTTTCTCTATTCTGAGCGTAAAGCACTTTCTCTATTCTTAGCGTGAAGCACTTTCTCTATTCTTAGCGTGAAGCACTTTCTCTATTCTTAGCGTAAAGCACTTTCTCCATTCTTAGCTTGAAGCACTTTCTCTATTCTTAGCGTGAAGCAATATCTCTATTCTTAGCGTAAAGCACTTTCTCTATTCTTAGCGTGAAGCACTTTCTCTATTCTTAGCTTGAAGCACTTTCTCTATTCTTAGCGTGAAGCACTTTCTCTATTCGAAGCGTGAAGCACGATCTCTATTCTAAGCGTGAAGCACTTTCTCTATTTTTAGCGTGAAGCACCTTCTCTATTCTTAGCTTGAAGCACTTACTCTATTCTTAGCGTGAAGCACTTTCTCTATTCTTAACCTTAAGCACTTTCTCTATCCTTAGCGTGAAGCACTTTCTCTATTCTTAGCGTGAAGCACTTTCTCTATTCTTAGCTTGAAGCACTTTCTCTATTCTTAGCGTGAAGCACTTTCTCTATTTTTAGCGTGAAGCACTTTCTCTATTCTTAGCGTAAAGCACTGTCTCTATTTTTAGCGTGAAGCACTTTCTCTATTCTTAACGTGAAGAACTTTCTCTATTCTTAGCTTGAAGCACTTTCTCTATTCTTAGCGTGAAGAACTTTCTCTATTCTTAATTCGAAGCACTTTCTCTATTTTTAGCGTGAAGCACTTTCTCTATTCTTAGCTTGAAGCACTTACTCTATTCTTAACGTAAAGCACTTTCTCTATTCTTAGCGTGAAGCGCTTTCTCAATTCTTAGCGTGAAGCACTTTCTCTATTTTTAGCGTGAAGCACTTTCTCTATTCTTAGCGTGAAGCACTTTCTCTATTCTTAGTGTAAAGCACTTTCTCTATTCTTAGCGTAACAGCGTAAAGCACTGTCTCTATTTTTAGCGTGAAGCACTTTCTCTATTCTTAACGTGAAGAACTTTCTCTATTCTTGGCTTGAAGCACTTTCTCTATTCTTAGCGTGAAGAACTTTCTCTATTCTTAATGCAAAGCACTTTCTCTATTCTTAGCGTGAAGCACATTCTGTATTCTTAGCGTGAAGCACTTTCTCTATTCGTAGCGTGAAGCACGATCTCTATTCTTAGCGTGAAGCACTTTCTCTATTTTTAGCGTAAAGCACTTTCTCTATTCTTAGCTTGAAGCACTTACTCTAGTCTTAGCGTGAAGCACTTTCTCTATTCTTAACGTTAAGCACTTTCTCTATTCTTAGCGTGAAGCACTTTCTCATTCTTAGCGTGAAGCACTTTCTCTATTCTTAGCGTGAAGCACTTTCTCTATTCTAAGCGTAAAGCACTTTCTCTATTCTTAGCGTGAAGCACTTTCTCTATTCTTAGCGTGAAGCACTTTCTCTATTCTTAGCGTGAAGCACTTTCTCTATTCTAAGCGTAAAGCACTTTCTCTATTCTTAGCGTGAAGCACTTTCTCTATTCTTAGCGTAAAGCACTTTCTCTATTTTTAGCGTGAAGCACTTTCTCTATTCTTAACGTAAAGCACTTTCTCTATTCTTAACGCGAGGCACTTTCTCTATTCTTAGCGTGAAGCACTTTCTATATTCTTAGCATGAAGAACTTTCTCTATTTTTAGCGTGAAGCACTTTCTCTATTCTTAGTGTGAAGCACTTTCTCTATTTTTAGCGTCAAACACTTTCTCTATTCTTAGCTTGAAGAACTTTCTCTATTCTTAGCGTGAAGCACTTTCTCTATTCTTAGCGTGAAGCAATTTCTCTAATCTTAGCGTGAAGCACTTTCTCTATTCTTAGCGTGAAGAACTTTCTCTATTCTGAGCGTAAAGCACTTTCTCTATTCTTAGCGTGAAGCACTTTCTCTATTCTTAGCGTGAAGCACTTTCTCTATTCTTAGCGTAAAGCACTTTCTCCATTCTTAGCTTGAAGCACTTTCTCTATTCTTAGCGTGAAGCAATATCTCTATTCTTAGCGTAAAGCACTTTCTCTATTCTTAGCGTGAAGCACTTTCTCTATTCTTAGCTTGAAGCACTTTCTCTATTCTTAGCGTGAAGCACTTTCTCTATTCGAAGCGTGAAGCACGATCTCTATTCTAAGCGTGAAGCACTTTCTCTATTTTTAGCGTGAAGCACCTTCTCTATTCTTAGCTTGAAGCACTTACTCTATTCTTAGCGTGAAGCACTTTCTCTATTCTTAACCTTAAGCACTTTCTCTATCCTTAGCGTGAAGCACTTTCTCTATTCTTAGCGTGAAGCACTTTCTCTATTCTTAGCTTGAAGCACTTTCTCTATTCTTAGCGTGAAGCACTTTCTCTATTTTTAGCGTGAAGCACTTTCTCTATTCTTAGCGTAAAGCACTGTCTCTATTTTTAGCGTGAAGCACTTTCTCTATTCTTAACGTGAAGAACTTTCTCTATTCTTAGCTTGAAGCACTTTCTCTATTCTTAGCGTGAAGAACTTTCTCTATTCTTAATTCGAAGCACTTTCTCTATTTTTAGCGTGAAGCACTTTCTCTATTCTTAGCTTGAAGCACTTACTCTATTCTTAACGTAAAGCACTTTCTCTATTCTTAGCGTGAAGCGCTTTCTCAATTCTTAGCGTGAAGCACTTTCTCTATTTTTAGCGTGAAGCACTTTCTCTATTCTTAGCGTGAAGCACTTTCTCTATTCTTAGTGTAAAGCACTTTCTCTATTCTTAGCGTAACAGCGTAAAGCACTGTCTCTATTTTTAGCGTGAAGCACTTTCTCTATTCTTAACGTGAAGAACTTTCTCTATTCTTGGCTTGAAGCACTTTCTCTATTCTTAGCGTGAAGAACTTTCTCTATTCTTAATGCAAAGCACTTTCTCTATTCTTAGCGTGAAGCACATTCTGTATTCTTAGCGTGAAGCACTTTCTCTATTCGTAGCGTGAAGCACGATCTCTATTCTTAGCGTGAAGCACTTTCTCTATTTTTAGCGTAAAGCACTTTCTCTATTCTTAGCTTGAAGCACTTACTCTAGTCTTAGCGTGAAGCACTTTCTCTATTCTTAACGTTAAGCACTTTCTCTATTCTTAGCGTGAAGCACGTTCTCAATTCTTAGCGTGAAGCACTTTCTCTATTCTTAGCGTGAAGCACTTTCTCTATACTAAGTGTGAAGCTCTTTCTCTATTCTTAGCGTGAAGCACTTTCTCTTTTTTTAGCGTGAAGCATTTTCTCTATTCTTAGCGTGAAGCACTTTCTCTATTCTAAGCGTAAAGCACTTTCTCTTTTCTTAGCGTAAAGCATTTTCTCTATTCTTAGCGTAAAGCACTTTCTCTATTTTTAGCGTGAAGCACTTTCTCTATTCTTAACATGAAGAACTTTCTCTATTCTTAGCGTGAAGCACTTTCTCTATTCTTAGCATGAAGAACTTTATTCTTAGCGTGAAGCACTTTATTCTTAGCGTGAAGCACTTTCTCTATTTTTAGCATATAGCACTTTCTCTATTCTTAGTGTGAAGCACTTTCTCTATTTTTAGCGTGAAGCACTTTCTCTATTCCTTAACATGAAGAACTTTATTTTTAGCGTGAAGCACTTTCTCCATTCTTAGCGTGTAGCAATTTCATTATTCTTAGGGTGAAGCACTTTCTCTATTCTTAGCGTGAAGCACTTTCTCTATTCTTAGCGTAAAGCACTTTCTCTATTTTTAGCATGAAGCACTTTCTCTATTCTTAGCGTGAAGCACTTTCTCTATTCTTAGCGTGAAGCACTTTCTCTATTCTTAGCGTAAAGCACTTTCCCTATTCTTAGCTTGAAGCACTTTCTCTATTCTTAGCGTGAAGCACTTTCTCTATTCTTAGCGTGAAGCACTTTCTCTATTCTTAGCGTGAAGCACTTTCTCTATTCTTAGCGTGAAGCACTTTCTCTATTCTTAGCGTGAAGCACTTTCTCTATACTTAGTGTGAAGCTCTTTCTCTATTCTTAGCGTGAAGCACTTTCTCTTTTTTTAGTGTGAAGCACTTTCTCTATTCTTAGCGTGAAGCACTTTCTCTATTCTAAGCGTAAAGCACTTTCTCTATTCTTAGCGTGAAGCACTTTCTCTATTTTAACGTAAAGCACTTTCTCTATTTTTAGCGTGAAGCACTTTCTCTATTCTTAACGTGAAGAACTTTCTCTATTCTTAGCTTGAAGCACTTTCTCTATACTTAGCGTGAAGAACTTTCTCTATTCTTAACGCGAGGCACTTTCTCTATTCTTAGCGTGAAGCACATTCTGTATTCTTAGCGTGAAGCACTTTCTCTATTCTTAGCGTAAAGCACTTTCTCTATTCTTAGTGTGAAGCACTTTCTCTATTTTTAGCGTGAAGCACTGTCTCTATTCTTAGCATGATGAACTTTATTTTTAGCGTGAAGCACTTTCTCCATTCTTAGCGTGAAGCAATTTCTCTATTCTTAGCGTGAAGCACTTTCTCTATTCTTAGCGTGAAGCGCTTTCTCTATTCTTAGCGTAAAGCACTTTCTCTATTTTTAGCATGAAGCACTTTCTCTATTCTTAGCGTGAAGCACTTTCTCTATTCTTAGCGTGAAGCACTTTCTCTATTCTTAGCGTAAAGCACTTTCCCTATTCTTAGCTTGAAGCACTTTCTCTATTCTTAGCGTGAAGCACTTTCTCTATTCTTAGCGTGAAGCAATTTCTCTATTGTTAGCGTGAAGCACTTTCTCTATTCTTAGATTTTTAGCGTAAAGCACTTTCTCTATTTTTAGTCTGAAGCACTTTCTCTATTCTTAGCTTGTAGCACTTTCTTTATTCTTAGCGTGCTAGCGCGCTAAATAAAGTTGAGACAATCCCGTCCGAGTTTGTCCTACTGTTTGAGCTTGAAGTCATCGACTTTTCAAAGTACAGAGACTACAAAACATTACATAAAATAACCAGTTTTGCAATAGAATATATTCTACAAATAAATAAATAAATAGCTCAAATAATAGGTATCGAATCTCTTAAGTTTGAAACTTAAATACACATTCCCCTTTTTTCCGAAATTTATACATCATTAGCGTATATTATCCCGGTGTGCACCTGGTTAATAGGCACCAGATGTTAATTTAGAGAACGTATAACTCTTTTGTTTTGTTTAGCTTTCCTGCGAAAATTCGTGCTAGGTCAGTCAAAACCTGCTACTGGTGCCATGTAGTCCAGTACTACCTATTACATGTGGGCAGATGAGGCTCATCAGGCTTGAAAGGATACCTATCTAAGAGTATCCAGTCTCTAATTAAAGTGGAGTCTTAAGTTTTAGTTGGCAATCCACCTACGAGCTCATCGATAGGTCTTTAAACAAAACCTGTTTAACAAAATCTGTGAGCACAGCATCTATGGGCAGAAGCATTCTTAGAAGTCAGCTGCTCTAAGCCGAGTTCAACAATCAAGTGCTGATGGTGAGACCCGAGCGAGCCGTGCTTGGCTTGGTACAGCAGTTAGGTAATGTAGGGACAGACTCGATTATCTTGGCCCTTTGAGTGTGGTTGATTATAGGCAGTGGGCGGCAAGTCAGTGACTTGCAGCTGGGAGAAAAACTTCAACAAGCTTAGGGCAACCTTTTTAGATTACTGCTGCTGAAAGTCCGATTTTAATTCCTATAAATTTGTCGTCTGTTCGTCATATTATATGTTCTTTGTTTCCAAGGCAACCTTCATAGAGTTGGATGGAAATACAGAGTATTGATATGGATTCTCAAAAGTATTAGCAAAGATGAACGGTGATTTTAAGAAATCTTTTTCTCAAAATTTGCAGGGACCTGGGGCTTGATATTTTGCATGAAGAATCATCTCATATAATAGTGTAGATCTGAATTCCTTCAAGACTTGACCTTGGGGTCAAAGTAAAGAAATAAGCAATGATCACAGATCCTTTCCTCACTGTAAAAGAAGTACATGTATATACATAAATTGACAGCAGTTAAACGAAAACCGAATCTGCCTGGCGTATGGCTTATATTCTAGTATGCAACGCCCTAGTGCGTATTTTATACATGTACCATGCTTCGTACGGTTTTGTTAGTTTAATTTTACACTCTTGAGTTTGAACAAAGTGATGCTCTGTTCTGCTTTCTCCAAAGCAGTGTTTCTTTTGCAGTATCTTTTTGAGCTTAGGGTCCCGTCTTGTTCTGCTTAGTTCATCAATGCTTCACATTTCTTCTGTTTTCTTGGTGTGGGCAGAGACAGGGTGGGGCGGACGGACGGCCTTTCCTGGGTAACCCTGTTTTGTATCAGAGTGCGAGTCATTTTGCTCGACAACATCAGATACCCATAATAATTCTAGGAAGTGGGGCTGATATCGATTCGACTGCTCCAAAAAGAAGCAGTCTGATCAGGGCATATACTGTTTGCCATTCTATCTGCATCCGTTGGACGCATTACGTCGTAAAACCAAACTGTTCCTTTTTAAGTACAATCAGGGTATTAATTTTGGGTGTCCCAATTTTGTAATTTTACGGTAATCTTTGCCTGTCACCACAGGTGTGCTGTCAATAAGTTGTAACTGCATAAGCAGCATTTACCAGGTATCATTGGCTGCTCTTTTTATTGTCGTAAACCCAAACGGGACATTTTCTGAAATTTTTATCGGCTTACAATGTCACTGAAGAATACACTGAAGCCTACAAAAGTTGCATGAAAGAGACCGCTAGTTATAAAGCCTTAATTGATCAGGAGTTAAGAAGCAGACTCACTTGAGCGATGTATTGGAAATTGTTGGTACAAATCTCTCTCTCTCAATTATGTTTAATACATCTCTCTCTCTCTCTCTCTCTCTCTCTCTCTCTCTCTCTCTCATGTTGTTGATTCTCTCTCTCTCTCTCTCTCTCTCTCTCTCTCTCTCTCTCATGTTGTTGATAATCTGTTTTGTAATTTTGTTTTGCTAGCCTTCTGTGTCTCTCAGTCTTGTTATTGCAAAAGAGTGTTAAAGTGAGATTCTTGGGACTTCAATGTTTTCGATTTAATTTGCACAGTTCTTACCTTAAGGTGTTTGACAATGATGATTAACCCTTAAAGCGCCAAAAATGAAAAATTGACGAATTTGCAAACAGTGTAGATCCAGATGAGGAGGCTCATAATGAGCCACCTCATCTGAATCTACACTATTTGCCCTCTATTGTTCAAATTGTCAGTATGAAATCTTGGACGAAACATTTTCTGAAATTCTGCAGACGTAAATTTTGTCGTCTGCTTTTTGGCGCATTAAGGGTTAAGACTTCAGAGTCTTGTCATTTAACTTCGCGAGCTAGCACAATCAGTGTCGCGATCTCAAGAAAATTCGTATCACAGCGAAATTGTGATCATTGAGATCGCTCAAATGAGTTACGGTCCGTTAATAAGTTCGACTTAGGTGTTTTTTCCGACTTCTGACCCGCTTCATCAACCAAACTGACTTTTGGTGTTCTAATAGTATTCTTAGTGTAAAGTATTTTGGTAAAGGTGAGGTAATGCTGAATTAATTTTTACAGTTATTGCTTCTATTTGGAGTATGCCCTCTTTTCAACCAACATCTGAACGGCTTCTCCTAGAAAGCTGATTTTTACTAAATGCTAATGGCATGTGAATATTTTTTAGTAAACGAGAGGAAGTTCTGTGCGTGTCACTTTCAGAGTTATTGCCCATGTTTGTCAATATTAGTGCAGCTGTGAAGCGCAAGAACGGCTGGGCCTAGCGGATCGAAATGATTATGAAAAATAAATGGACCTATGCCCATTGTTTTCTTTCTGTAGTGAAATGATGAAATGGACGACATATTGACTGACCCGCTTGTGATGCTTTCGTTTACATCTTGTAAAGGCACAATTCCACCCCCCTTCCCCCTCCCCCCGTTCCTGCGAAATAAAGATATGGATTAGCAAAATACAATATAATTGTTGTTGTTCAACTTATTTAAATATGAAGCATATCATTACAAAATTTAAGCTTTGTAAAAAATAAACTAATGAAGTTCTCACAGAACTCCTGAAAGTGGCCAAACCGAATATTCGGTTTGGCCACTTTCAGGAGTTTTGTGAGAACGCCACTAATTCCTTCACTTCAAAGCATTTTTTTTGCCTAAACATGCGTTTTATACATATGAGTCGAATTAGAATTGTTATATTAGAGGTATGAACTTTCCATATCCAGACAGGAATGGTATCGCGGGCTTACCAGGCATGTTGTTACCTTCGTAACAGTAACAGGCTGTCGTGTTAACTGAATCGGAGCACCGCTCGGCCAATTCCGTGAATCACGGAATTGGCCGAGTGGTGGTCCTATAGCAGTCGTGTTGTTACCTTCCTTACAGGCTGCTTTGTTGTTACTGTCCACCGTCAACCTGGAGGCGCTCCTGATAGCAGTGAGGCCATGGAATCAGAGATACAGACGTGGAATAGACAGTGAACAATCTCGCCAGTATCGTGACCATTTCGGTGTGGTTAAGTATGTATGCATTAACCCATTTATGACAAGTCGACTCTTCTATCCTTATAAATTGGACGAGTCCATTCATTTTTTAGGGTGGTCTGGTTCATTTTTGAAATAATTCTATTATTTTTTAAGAAACTGTTGTAAATTTTACGGAAACGCTGTAGAACCTGAAGGGATTGGACGGTTTGATTTGCGTAGCGTATGTTCTTTTTTCATGTTTTTTTTTTTTTATGTAAATGTATCATCATATTTGACCGCGCATGTCAAGACAAGCCTTCTCATGTGCATATTCCTGTCAGGCAATACCCACTTTACTAATATGGACGGATCTATGCTCTAACCACACAGCGCGAATGTGTAACTGAGTATGGATTGGGCGCCAACGAACAGACGACAAAATTTACGTATGCAATAGTAAAAAAAAAGACAAAAAAGTTTCGTCGAAGCTATATAACACCACGTATGAAGAAGTCAAGGACTAGGGAATAAACGATGTAGATGCAGATGAGGTTGCTGTTTATGAGCCGACTCTTTTGAATATACACTTTCAGTTCTAAATATTTTCATTTTTGACCTTTTTTGAAAATGTTGATCCAAGACTTCTGTAACATTTTAGTTAAAGGTGTACTGGGGAAAGCTACTAAAACGTCAAAAAAAAGAAGCTAGCCCTTGATATGTGTATAATGTCTTAAAATAAATGAGCCACACCAGGGGCGTAACTAGGGGCAATTTCATAATACGCACAATCATGTTTTATTCTCTACTTCTTGAAGGGAAAGCTAGTATTTCAGCCACTTTGGTAATTGGTATTGAAATCTTGTCTAATTTATAAATATTCAGCATGCAAATATGCAGGTGCGTTTTGAAATTTTGTCAATTTTGACAAAATTTCAATACGCACTTGCGTATTTGCCGTATAGGTAGCTACGCCCTTGCACACCATGTGATTTCCAAGAATGTGGCATTGGTGAAAAGCAAAGGCTGTGATCAGACTTCGCTTGTCAGATGATCAGCCATCCATATGGAAGTAACCAATGCCACAGAGCCAACAGTGAGGTCCTGATGATTACCCTGTATATGAGACGGATGATCTGACAAGTTTGTCATATTGTTGGAAGTCACATGATGTGACGTTGGCTCGAGTGTTTTAAACATTCCGGTTTTAATAACGATAGGCACGAAAAGAACCTCTAATAGTTTCAATGCAATTTTTTCTTTTTTTTTTTTTCATTTTTTTTTTTTTTCTTTTTTTTTTTTTTTTCATTTTTTTTTTTTCTTTTTTATTATTATTTCTTTTTTTTTTCTTCCTTTTTTTTTCTTTTTCTTCTTTTTATTTTTTTTTTTTTTTTTTTTTTCTTTTTTTTTTCTTTTTTTTTTTTTATCTTTTTCTTCTTCTTTTTTTTCTTCTTTTTTTTTTTTTTTTTTTTTTTTTCTTTATTTTTTTCTTCTTTTTTTTTTTTTTTTTTTTTTTTCTTTTTTTTCCATTTTTATTACATATGACCCTGGATTATTCTTCCTGGGACGGCTTTCGAGTATGTTACGTAATGCTACTGTTTGGGTGCCTTTCAGATACAACCCAAAGTTATTATAGTCTAATGAATATAAGAATGACATTTTACAGGTGTACTTGTACTCTTTTTCAATTTAAGACACAATACATACTACAGCTAGTTATACTTTCTCACCAGTGTTTCGGGAATTCATAAGAAATATGTTACATTCCGTCTTCAACTGATATTGCCACTACTAGCTGCAATCTAACTGATTCAAAATATATCAAGGAATTCTATCAAAATCGAGATGAGCACGATTCAAATAGAACAATAGATTATGCTCATTAAGGACCACATGTAAAAATTTCATTCCACCGGTTGGTCTGTTTCTAATTGATTATTTGTATTTAAGTTACAGTTATATACGTTACAAATATATCATGCTTTTTGATCATCATTTCCAGACTTCAGTCTGCTTTTTATGCATTAGAACAATTAAAAAGTGAAATTTATGACACAAAATATTTTCTACATTGCGTTTATTGCTTTTAGGTGCTATAATGGATCAGTGTTACCCCACCCACCACTTTGGCCATTTTTTCGGTAAATTGTTGAAAGAAAAACTGGCAACAATCATTTTGCAATTCCTAAGTGACTGCTCTAAGTGACTATGATCAGGGCATAAAATAAACACCCATGCCAACGGGCCCCTGGACTGTTACCTTAAATAATGTGTTGAAAAGTACATAAAAATGGCGGATATTTTGTTTTGCTTGTATCATCAACTGAAGTATTTTCACTATATCCCGCTCCACCAAATGTTGAAAACTTTGGCATTTTAAAAGGTTGGCTTATGCAGTATAAAAGAAGTTTTGATACTGATTTTGAAAAGTTATCAAGTTTGCCTCCTGACTCGCAATTACTTTTTCAAGAAAAATGTTTATCAGATTTGCTAAATTTTATTTGAAGTATGGTTAAAATAAAGTAAAAACTACACGTGCTCATAACGTGCAATTACATTTAAATAAAATATACCCTAGCCTTTTCAAGACACAGAATATCTCATAGTCCGTCCACTTTTTCAGTGTTTCATCTGTAAATGATCCCCGGACTCCCTTCCCCAACCTACCCCCACTCCCTCCCCTTGCCTCAGCACCCACCTACCCCCGTCTCAGCACGATACTCACATATATCATAATGTGTATATTGACAGTTTATCACAAACATGCAACGTTGCATGTTAAGACACGGGTATGCGTGTGTGTATGGGAAAAGGGGGTCGGGGGCGGAGAGAGATGGAAGGAAGTATTTTAATAAAACTTGTGGTATTTTCGTCCACATGCTAGTTATAAAAATCCTTTTAAGACCAAAAATTTAAGTCTGTGCGCTAAATGTGCAAAATAATCGAAAAATAGTTTTTTTTTGTTCCAATTGTATGGTGTTCAGAGCAACGCTTTTCAATGGAAATTGCCGGGCCGGGTAGCGCAATCGGTAGGGCACCTGACTCGTAAGTCAGAGGTCCTGGGTTCGAATCCCGGTCTGGCCACATACTTTCGTTTCTCCTTCCGCTGATTCAAGAAGGGCAGTTGTCAGTTACTGGCGAAAGTATGTGCACTTAGTACTGGTTAACCGCTTAGGAGGTCTAAGCCTGCCCAGGAATAGTGTGGTTAGGTTAACTGGCCGTCCCGACATGACCTTAGTTGTTTACCGTGGACGTTAAGCATCAAATCAACCAACCAACCAAAAATCAATGGAAATTTTGAAGTAGGCCCATATCGAAAGTTCATTTTGGACCATTTTGTAGGCAAATTTACATTACAAGGGTCAGAGGTCCTTTGAAACGTTGAAAAAATTCAATACTGTTTGTCAGTTTGGTTATGTATTTGTTCAAATTGTTCCCTGTTATTAAGTTTTAACGTTTTTGGATACACTGTCAGATTTTCCCGCCATTTTTAACATTTGCAACTTCCTTTTTGCTTCCATAGATAAAAAGGGGACTGCTCTTAAAGGAAATAGTGACCCTATTGAAAAGGGAAGCAAAAATGAAATAGTAAGACTTTTTACCCCGAAAACGTAAACACTTACCTTAACTTGCCGCTTCTGCTGCCAGTGATTTTTTTCACTATTTTGGGAATGGTGCTGGTGCCCACAGAATTGGGAAAAATCACGTCATATTCTCTTAAACTTTTGAATTTCAGAAACACCTTTATTTAGTCTCAAGTGGTGGGAAAGGGAACATGATACTGAATAAATAATATTTACATTCAATTATAGCTACATGTATATATCTGACAGTTCTCTAAGCAAGCAAGTAAGATGCTCCCTGGAAAAGTTCTTCCTGCAGTTGGGAATTTTTCAACTTACTGTTGGGAAAAAAGATACTATTTTGAATTGGGACTGGTGCCTTTTATGGGCGGCACCACTTATATAGAGAAAAAAGTCACTGTCTGCTCACCGTCATTTGAGTCGCGACACGGCAAAAACAACAAAGTGGTATGTTCGCTCTGCGAAGGCTCAGATTAGCCTGGGTATGCGCCCAGTCTGATCAGAGTCATCGCTGTCGACGAGGAGGCTAGCTTCCATTTAAACACACAGCAAAGACTCTGATCAGACTGCCCAGTCTGATCTGAGTCTTTGCTGGGCACACATGTCACTTTGTTGGTTTTGTCGTGTTGCGGCTCATTTGTGGGTTGCCTTCTTGTTTTGCTCTCAAAGAGTAAAAATGCATAGAAATTGTTGATTTACATAAATTTCCCAACTTGAAGCGACGCACGAATATTTTCCTTTATTATATGACCAAGATGTAACACGCAATTTCATTGGCTTATTTGACGTCACGTGCCGGTCAATATTTTGCGATATTCACCGGCCAGTCAGTGAATATCACTTTTACGTTGACGTCATTGTATTTTCGTGACAAAACGTCTGATGTACGTTGATGTTAATGGCGTTACGTCGCGAGATAATACCATGTAGTACCATCATAAATATTAAAGGAAACCGTGTTTAGAATTATCATATAATAAAGCAATTGTTGACCTTTATTTCGGTGTATATGCAGTTTTATTGACCTGCAAACATAACATATTGACCTCCGCTTCGCGTCGGTCAATATGTTATTTGCAGGTCAATAAAACTGCATATTCACCTCAACAAAGGTCAATAATTGTATTATAACATGTGTTAATGGAAATCCGAAATTTAACTTATTTGCTGTTTAGTTTGCTTATTAGTTTACAAGATATTACAATTTAAGACGGAACAACAGGACAATACAACACGGAACAGGGCCATATAATACGGAACATGACCATATAACACGGAGCAAGGCAATACAACACGACACAGGACCTAACCGATAACCGAACTGTTTTTATGAGTCATCTTCTCCTTATTTATTTTCAGGCCTGTAGTCAGAGAAACGGCCACACCACACCCAAGCGTCGGCCGTGAACCCGAAATAGACAAAGACTCTCAACGAATGGTACACTGGTCAAGATGGAGCTCCTCCTAGTGAATTCTGACATTGTCTGGCTTAAAAAGTCAAACTGAACTCTTGAAGCGCCAAAAACAAAAATAGTTAAATTTGAAAACAGAGTAGATCCTGATGAGGTGGCTCATGATGAGCCACCTCATCTGAATCTGCACTATTTAACCTATCTAGTCTATGATTAATCAGATGCTGTTGAAATATTGCTACTTCATCCATACTTGAAGATTTCTTGATCGATAAATAAAAATTCTATGATTGAAAGGCTCAAGATTTTTTTATCTTTGCATAATGAAATTCAGACCTGAGTAGGAAATGTTAATGGCATACTATAAATATAAAGATTGCCTGTGCTATTTACAACATGGACAACACATGTCACGCAAAAGGAAGAAATGGTAATTGAGCCGCGACGCGAGAAAACCAACAAAGTGGTTGTGCGCCCAGCGCAGACTCAGTTCAGCCTGGGCATCCGCCCAGTCTGAACAGAGTCTTCGCTGTCCGCATGGAGGTAGCTTGGATCCTTAGCTACGCTTTGAGCACTTAACGAATAGTCTCATCCGACTTGGCGGATGTCCAGGCTGATCTGAGTCTGTGCTGGACGCACAACCACATTGTTGATTTTCTCGTGTCGCGGCTCGTATTATGGACGAGGAAGAAACTCTTCAAACAGTGTCCGAATGGCCCCAAGTCAGGGTCCGAAACGTGTTGGGTCTGAAAAATACGCAAGGCCCAAAACGTCCGACATTCGCTAAGCCCATATGTGGTAAAAACCTTTAAAATCTTCTTCTCCAGAAACAACAGACTGATGGCCTTGAAACTTGGTATGTAGCATTGGGTACTCAATTACTACCAAGATCGTTCAGCTGATGAACTTGGGTTGACCTTCACACCTTTTTTGCGGCTGAGTCAAGTTTGGTGTCTAGTGCTTTTATTTGGGAAAAAGTTAGAACATGAGATTTCATGGAAACTTTTAAGATTTTGACCAAAAAAAGAGGTCATATACAGTCATTTAATTAAGTACGTATCGATTGTAGTACTATAAGTCAAGGTCATTCTCTGACCTTTGGCCCAGGTCTCTCATATTTCGACAATTAAAAATATCTCCTCAAAAGCCAGTGGGCCATTTGTAAATGAATTATAGGTCAAGCATCGGGTTATACTCATTATCCCATCCTTAATAGTCTTAAATGTATATGCATAAGCCACTGGACCATGAAATATAATTTAATAATAAATCACTGTGACCTACTTTTTTGAGGCCAAACATCAAGTACTATTGGCCTATTATGCCAAGTTATTATGTTAATAAAGCAAATAGTTTCAAGGGATTAGACAAAACCATTGGATCATGTATACAGGTCACTGCGATTTACTTTTATTCTAAGTGTCAAACATCGGGTCATACTGACTCATTATCCCAGATTATCACGTAAATACATCAAATAGCCTTTGAGATATAAAGCAAAACCATTAGATCATGGAATATAGGTCACTGTGACCAATTTTTATTTTGAGGTCAAACATCGAGTTGTACTGACGCATTATCCCGAGCAATCATTTTCATACATCATTTTACCACTAATGGTCTTCAAGATATAAGGCAAATCACTGAATCAAGAAATATAGATAATGCTGACTTTAATTGTTCTGACCCTTAATAGGTCTATTTTACAAGATTGAATCATGTCTTACAAATTGTCTGCATACGCTGTTTCCAGAAAAAACAACAACAAACAAACAAAAAACAAACAAACAAACAAAACAGATGGCCAATGGTCTTGTAGCTCACCTTACTGAGACCTTACTTCAGCAGATACAATTTGTCACTTCGCTCATTTCATTTGCTACAAATATACTGACTCAAAAAAGTGACGATACCAACTTCTGACTAACTTTTAGAGTCACTTGGTGATTATTGAACATAAACAAGGCTATTTGCGCATCAAACAGGCATTCAGCTATGTACAACGAGCGCAAAAATTGTTGAACGAGACCTATTCGTCCGGGAGTTATCTTGCAATATTCTTGTGGAGTGATTTGGAATGAAAGCTGTCAAAGCGCATGCGCACATGTAAAACTGACTGAAAATTAAAGATCATTATGCGTGGACATCGAAAATGATCTTAAATCTACAGTGTCCTGTCATCAGACACTACAAAAGATGTTTCATTTAGTGAAATTATCAGAATGTCTCCCTTTGAATTAAAAATATAGAGATTTTCGAACTGCTTTTTAGACTATGCTTGTCAAGTTTTTAGTGTGATTCCTTCAAAATCACTTTAAATTTATTATCCCCGTTTGGAATCATGGTAAATATGGAAGGAAAGCCACGCACCTTAAACTTTTCACTATTTCAATTTCCTATGGAGTTTCTATTGAAATTGACCATAAAGACAATGTCTGTGAAATGAAGAACCTTATGTAATTGTTTTATCATGTACTTAAAGCGGCCGAATCTTCCAAATCGTTTTGTGGTCCGACGTCCAGAGTGGCTAATTCAATGTAGCATTTGGCAATATGGGAAAATTTTTCGTTGGAGAGAATTTTTAACGCATTTAGGTTTAGCAATTTTAAAGATTTTATTCTGCAAAAACGATAAAAGACCCCTGGGATGTTTGAGGCATTTTTGTACCATGCTGAGTTTAAGAAAATCAAATATAATTAGACTGTTGCACATACAAATGAATACTCTTTCTTTCTGAAATGAAATTCTGAGAGCTTTACATCTATAGTCACCATGGAAACGTATAGGAACTTTTTTGAGCCAGTATATTAAACCAGTGGCTTTAGAGGAGTGCATATTTTAATTTTAAAATCTCAGTGATTTCGAGAAGAGGTCAAAGAATGACCTTGACCTTTGGTGACCTAGTGTCTTCATGTATTCATTTAGTTAACCATAATTTTCAATTATCATATTTAAGCTTAAAACTTTTACGTGAAATCATTTTCTAATATAAAAGCATAAGGAACTAAAGGTGACCTTGACAAATTAGGTCAAGGTCAATGCAGGGTCATTATTTTATAAAAAAAAATGTAGGGCCCTAGTCAAACTGCTACATACCAAGTTTCAAGGTCATTGACCTTTCGGTTCTGCAGAAGAAGATTTTAATGGTACTTTGCCATATTTGGACGTGGCTGCGACCAAGATCATCTCAACGAACTTTCATTCCCTTGACCTAGGAAGGCTTGGCACGAAATATGGTTTCAATCGGCCCAGTGGCTTCAGAGGAGAAGGTGTTTGAAAGTGTTGACGGGCGACAGTATCTCAGTGACCTGGAACAAAGGTCAAGAATGACCATCACCTTCAGCAACATAATGTCTTCATCTGCTCATTTAGTTCACCATTCATATACCAAATATTATACCTTAGACTTAAATGGTGAAAACCATTTATAAACATTTTCCGATACAAAAGCATAAAGTACTGAAGTCAACCTTGCCATAAATTATGTCAAGGTCAATGCAGGTCATCATTTGAATTAACTTTGTGGGCTTGAGTCCCCAGTGCTAGATACAAAGCGTCATGGGCATTGACCTTTGGTTCTGGATAAGAAGCTATTTAAAGGGGTTTTACCATATAAATAATTTGCGGTGACCAAGATCACCTGAACAACCTTTCGTTTCCCTGACCAAAGGAGGTTCCACATGAAATATGGTTTCTGTCAGAGAGTGTTTTCCCCCCTTTCCCCCCGGAAAAAATGGCTGTAGGAAGGACGGCTATACAGTGGGTTGGCCGGACCTCATACAGCCACATTTCCCCCATAGTCCTTTTTCGCCCACCGGGAAATTGGCTTTTAGTGAATGTGAACTTAGTGTGGCTATTGGTATTTTGCGGAACGGAACGAAACGGAACGGAATGAAACAGAGACATTTTACGGAATTAATTGCATAAGAAATGTATCAGTACTTCAAGGGAGGTAAGAAACGTGATTAATTTAAAAAAAATCAATATGCAAATTTAGCAACCATATTTTGATAATCATCAATAATTACACTCATTTGACCTATTCCGGTGGATTCACCTATTCCGGTGTATCCTGTTTCTTTCTCTGCAACGAAACAAGTTAGAAGCGAAATGATTTTTAGGTAATTACTTTCAATATTTATTTGTCAAACCCACATATACTCAAAAGCAAAAATAACGCATATTTTTCTTTTTGGTATTTTTATGTCAAAATAAAAATCTGCTGAAATTGGCAAAACTGTGAAGATATTATCTATGCATGGACTACACTTTGTCGCAAATTTATTGAAATTTTATTTGTTTATTCATGCGTAACGAAGGCGTAAACAACGAAGGGGTCAATCTCAAAATTCACAAATACTGATCAGTTAAACCCGGTGTCTTGAACTGAATTGTGCCCGGCTCCAAGACTGATGCCCTCTTTATCTAGGGCGCTACAATGTCTCAGAAACATCGTTTAGAATTTTCAGCATTGGTTGCTGGTTATAAACAAAGTTATGCCCCTTTGAGCAAATCCCGTAAAGTAGGCAAGTTTTGCGGTAGCAAAAGAAAAGTTTGTGGATTTTTCAGCAAACCGAATTGGAAATGGATTCCAATTCGGGTTGAATAAAAGGGTAAGAGGTCAGAAATAAATGGAGTGTGTAACAAAGGGAAGTAACTCTGTACGTCCTTCCAATAATGCAACCACAGATTGAAATTTTGGGCGCTGGATCCTTGAAATCACTGGGCAAAATTGAATGAAAATCATACGGCATTTTTAGCATAAAGGGCAGTCTACGGTAAGCGAATCAGAAGACAAGATTGTTTTCAAGGAAAACACTTTTATCTGCTTTTAAATTTCGTAACTCAAACCGGAAGTGAGCAAAATGCATGCTCATTTCAAACCAAAATTTGTTTTAAACGGGTCCTTTACCCATAGCGTTACTCATTTTGAATACCAAATTATCAGATTTTTCTAATAATCTGATGATTCAGACGATTTTCAAAAACTTCAAAAAACTTTGGAAAAATGCAGATCTTTGCATGTGGATTTAACTGAGTAAGAATTAAGTTTTAAACCGTTTTATACCATTTTCCAGTTGGGTACATCATACTGAACTCACGTGCAGCAAAATCATATTGATAATTTATTTTGTGACACTGTGAGCCAGAATTTCGTGATTTTTGCATTTTTGACAAAAATCTAAATATTTTTTTCGAAGGATTGCCCTGTGACAAGAAAATGCTGCAGAACGTATGGCCACGTATAGACAAATCTCAGTATTAAGTTAAAAGTAAAATATCATTACATTTAATGAGGCGAAACAATACACTAAAAATATGCGTTTCTTTTGCTGTTGAGTATATATTAAGAATCTCATTTATCAATCAAAGATACGGAAAACTGAGTTTAAAAGTGGCTGGTAATGCATATTTAACAAGAAAAAGGACAGATGTTTTCAGGCCAACTGTGAAAATGGGCTCCCCCGACCTGCAGATTGGCTTCAATCGGTCCTGCGGTTACAGATTTGACGATGTTTAAAAATGCTGGCAGGCGACTTGACGACGGAACCTTACTAAATATACTGACCCAAAAAATTCCGATACAAACTTCTGACTAACTTTTAATGTGACCTGGTAATTATTGAACATAAACAAGGCTTTTGACGCATCATATAGACATTCAGCTACAAAGAGCGCAAACATCTTAAAACCAGACCTTTCTGTGCAAGAGTTATCTTGCAATATTCTTGTGGAGTGATTTGGAGCGTGAGCCATCAATGCGCATGCGCACATGTAAAAACTGATTCTGAAAATGAAAAGTCATTGTGCGTGGAACTCGGAAAACATCTTAAGTTTACTGCATTCTATAATCAGACACTACAAGCGATGTTTGAATTTGTGAAATTCTCAGATTATCTCCCTTTGAATTAAAAATATAGCGATTTTCAAACCGTTATTTGATCTATACCTGTCTCGTTTTCAGTGTGATTCCTTCAAAATCGCTTTATAATCATTATCTCCGTTTGGAATTATGATAAATATTGAATAAAAGTCACGCATTTTAAACCTTTCGCCATTTCAGTTTTCTATGAAGTATGAAGTTTCTATTGAAAGTGACATTAAACACCGTTTCTGTGAAATGAAGTACCTTTTGTCATGGTTTTTGTTCTTGTAGGTGAAGCGGCCGAATTTCCCAAAGCGTTTTGCTGTCTGACACCCAAAGTGTCTAATTCATTGTAGCATGGGCAATATGAGAAAACTTGCTGCAGAGAATTTTTAACTCATTTAAGTATAGCAAGTTTAAAGATTTTATTCTGCGAAAACGACAAATCACCCCTGTGGTGTTTGAGGCATTTTTGTACCATGCTGAATTTCACAAAATCAAATCAAATGGGACTGCTGTACAGACAAAATGATAATCTTTCTTGCAGAAATAAAAATCTGAGCGTTTTACTTCTATAGTAACTAGAGGTTCAAATAATATTTCATGTATAGGAACTTTTTTGAGTCAGTATACTATAAACTAACCAAGGAGCCAAAATGCTCAGGTGAGTTGGAAATAGGATCAAAGGTCTTGGAGATGTGATAACGAGAAAATGTCTTCAAACTATCCCAGGGCCATCGTTGGAAGAGACATCATAGATCACAAGAATATAGGGATCAAACATGTTTTTTCATGCATTAACGTTTGCCAGGTCCCGAGGCAGATGTTGGAAACCGAGACCGAAGGCCGAGGTTTTCAACATCTCCCGAGGGACCTGGCAAATGTTAATGCATTGGAAACAAATGTTTGATCGCTGTTATTGCATAATTCAACGAATTATTCGTTAAAATTTGAGTAAACACTTGGCACTCTATTTTGTCACCGTTTGACAGCCAACGCGCTGGTGCATCTGTTTACTAATATTCGTCTTCCGGGCCCGAGAGCATTCATTCTATTCAAAATGGCTGCCGTCATCATATTCAACCTCAATATTTCGGAAAAGTGTCCAAGATGGTCGTTGTAGTTGATGCAAACTAGATGGCAAATTAATCAACAAAATGCAGATACCTTGAGCAATAATTCTCATGCAGAACAAGCCTGAGCCATTCATATACCATCCTGCAGTTCTTGATTGCTGAAAGCTTGAGATGCATGTTTTCTTAAGCACTTATTTACTCTCCATTTGGCATCGTAAGAATGTAAACAACATCGCTTTTAACCTGACTCACGACAATGACGTCAGATTACAAAGGCACAATGACGTCATATAGGGCATACATAGGTAGCGCATCACCAATTTTTGTAATTCGATCGAAACGGGAGAGACAAAGTTGCATGGCGGTTTTTAGTGGCCTGGCACAAGCATAATGAAAGTTCTGTCATCGTGCATCAACAGCGCGTGCCAAACCCTTGTTGAAACATGGCTTTTCGCCTGTTGATGCACGGCTGTTAATACCTCTCGGCACTGCTTTTTATGCAATAACCTAAGGTTTCATACCGAATTTGAAGGCCTTTGGTCTTTTAGTAAGTTTTGACTCTAAAAAAGAAGATTTTTAAGGTTTTACTATACACGAGCCTAGTTGCCACCCTGATAATGTGACCAAAATTATTTCAATAAATTCTTATTTCCATGATCCTTAGAGGTTCCGTACGGTTTCAATCAGCCCAATGGCTTTTGAGGGCTTACATTTTAATTTTGAACTCCCAGTTGCATTGGACAAAAGTAAAAAGAAAAGACCTTGACCGTAGTCAATATATTAGACTGCAACAGTTTTAGTGAAATTCGCTACTTAAATGTTTTCCCATATAAGAGCACACGAGCACACGAAACCAAAGTTGACCTCGCTGTTAAATGCGTAAATGTCATTTGAACAACTGATGAGTACTCAAGTACCCAGTGAAGCGTTCCAAGTTCCAGGGACATTGGCCTTTTTGTTCTGGAGAAGGGGATTTTAGCTCACTTGAGCCTTTAGGCTCATAAGTAAGCTTAAGAATAGGCAGTCTCCTTCGTCTGTCCGTCCGTCCGTCAGTATTTTCAAACATTTTCTTCTCCAAAACCTCCAGGTCAATCAAACCCAAATTTTACGTGGAAACTCAATGTGATGGGGGACGAAAGTTTGTATTGGTGTCTGGATCACATGACCAAGATGACCGCCATGCCCATATATGGTACAGACCCTTTGAAAATCTTCTCCAGAACCGAAAGGCCAATGACCTTTTAGCTTGGTATGTAGCACTGAGCACTCAGGCTCATCATAGTTTGTTCAAATGATGTCCCTGCATTGACCTTGACCTAATTTATGGCAAGGTCAAATTTGGTACGTTATGCTTTTATATGTAAAATACTTAAACAGTGGATTTCTTAGAAACTATTTATGTCTAAGGTATACTATTTTGGTAAATACGGTCAGCTAAATGAGCAGATGAAGTTATTATGTTGCTAAAGGTCAAGTTCATTCCTCGACTTTTTTTCTTTTCAAGATCGCTGAGATGTTGTCGTCCATCAGCATTTACAAACCTATTCTCCTGTGATCCCATTGAGCCGATCGAAGCCATATTTCAAGTGTAGCATTCCTGGGTCAGAGGAACGAAAGTTTGTTCCGGTCTTGGTTCTGGAGAAGACGGTTTTCAAAGGGGGTTCACTTTATATGGGCATGGCAGCCCAAGGTTGGCAAATGACCGGTCAATATGAGTATTGACCAGACCGGTGGTCATTACTGGTAATAACCGGTTATTAGTGGTCGATTGGTGGTCGATTGGTGGTCGATTGTTCGATTGAAACAACCATGGTCAGTTGAAGATACTTAGCATTTGTTATCCCATTTTTTCTGGAGTCTATAAACAGAGTTAAAATAGTTTCAATACAAGATAATACAGACTTAATTGAAAATGTGTTTTATGAGTGCTGTTGCTCAGAACTGTATTTAAGAGGCCGTAAAACATACAAAATCTAAATGTTAATAGGCCCAGATCTTCACGCTGAATCAGAATGAATCATTACCACCCAACTTTCAGTTCAGGCTAAAGGCCTAACTTATTTTCTGTAACCATTGATAAAAAATAAATAGGAAAGCAAATGCAAGTAATAAAAATTAATAAATTTTAAATGTAGCTTTTTCATAATCATTAAAAATATTTAACTCAGTAACTAATTTAACTAAAGCAGTTAACTGAATGAAAGTACAAAAAATGAAACAAGTACTTCAAAGAGATCATCTTGTTCAAATAAGTGATGCTCTATTAGCTAAAATGCAAATTGGTCTGGCTTCTTACATAAGGAGACAAAAGTGTGAAAATTGTAATGAAAACACTAACTGTTACACAATTTATTAAAGAGGTAATTCTAACAGAACAAACAAAACTGTCAAAATACTGAGCCTGTCTCTCAAACTGTAGAAGGTGTGTCCAGTTTACAAGAACTATCCAATCACTGGGCTTAAAATGCACAGGGTAATTCTGTGACATCTGTGTTTATTTAGATGTGTTAAAGAATGATCATTCTGTTATCTGCTGTTATCAGTGAAGTTAATAATTAGTCAAAGTGTCATAATAGTGTAAAAATGAAGCCAAAAGAACCTATATGGAACTTCTGTTTTACCCTTGATGATGAAAAAAAGACTATAGTTAGGTGCCTGGACTGTAATGCAGAAGTCAGTGCTAAGGTCACACCTGATGAGTACCCTTGACAGGGACGAAACAGTTCATTTTTTTTCTTTTTTCAATATATAGAACATATTAAAACCTGACTAAATATATCAGTCCACCATTAAAACACAAATAACCACTTACAATTTCCAATTGACCATTCTGACTAGTATTGACCAGTATTGACCACTTTGGGGAGTATTGACCAGGGCGGTTATAACCGGTTAAAACCACTGGTTAAAACCGGGGGTGGTTATGACCGCCCAACCTTGTGGGACCAAGATGGCTGCCATGCCCATATAAAGTGAACCCCCTTTGAAAACCATCTTCTCCACAACCTTAAGGCCAATGACCTTGAAAATTTGTATACGCCAGTGAGGACTCGGGCCCTACTTAATTTGTTCAAATGAAGATCCTGCATTGACCTTGGCCTAATTTATGGCAAGGTCGTCTTTGGTAATGTATGCTTTTATATGGAAAAATGCTTAAACAATGGATTTCTCAGAAACTGTTGAAGTCTAAGGTAAAATACTTGGTGCCAAAGATCAAGGTTATACTTTGACCTTTGTTCAAGGTCACTTGATTCTGTCGCCCTTCAACATCTCGGCTCTGTCACCATTAGACCGACTGAAGCCATATTTAATGTGGAGCGTCCCAGGGCCACGCATATGAAAGTTTGTTTAGGTGGTCTTGGTTAAATGGCCATGATGGCTGCCATGCCCATATATGGTAAAAATCCTTGAAAAAATCCTCTTCTCCAATATCGAACTCCTGCTTCTTCCGTGACCATGACTGGCTGTCCTAATATCCGTAAAATATTCTTGATTGGTCGTTGGACCACACAGCGTCTGGCAATCAGTGTCATATATCCTAATTCTGAACATGTAAACACTATCCGACGTTACCAGACCGTTTATCGCAAATAATGGGAGGTAAAAAAGAAATAATAATAATAATAAACATGAATTAACCAAGTGCATGAAATTCAATCAATCTTAGACAGGATGTCCGTATCAGCAGTTCTTGCACTAGATAAAAAGAACTGTCAGAAATTGGTAAAGCCGTCCCAATACATACAATTTATAAGTGAGCTAATATTTTGGCTCAAGAACTGCTAGGAACATATGAAACCTTCTGGTTAGACGGTGTGTCTCTGACATGGTGAACTGGGACGTCCAAGTCTGGTGCCTCTATCTGAAATCAGTGACAAAACAAATTTCATATTAACATCTGGAACTTATTAGCCAGATGGTTACCGGGTTAATATCCGGAAATTATATACTTGTGATTAAGTTTGAAAATGAAGGCATTAAATACCTATCTTTCGCTAAATCTCTTTTTTATTTTAAATACATGAGCCACGACACGAAAAAAACAAAATGCCATGTGCGCCCAACGAAGACTCACATGATTTTAAGGTCAAGGACATTAAAGTTTTACATTAATCTTTTAAAGAGTTCATATTTTATTATGGATATAGTTCATATTTTGTATGATGACAGATACACATGATGCATGTTCATAGTTTTATTTAGCAATATCCTGCTCATAACCTTGAAATTAAGGTTAAGAAATTCATGTTTAAGTTAGAGCTCATATTCAAAACTATATGATTGATTCAATTTATATTCGGTATGATGATGGATATAGGTCCAGAGTTTTAGTCAGTTATACCCCACTTATGCCTACGGCCGAAAAATCTATGTCACAGACAACTTTTGCATAAGTTCTATGTTAAAGCTATAAAATCTCTAATTTTAAAACTATATGATGGAGTTGGTTCATATTTGGGTTGATGATAGATATAGATATAAGTTTTATTCAACAGCGACCCTCCCCTATGACCTGAATGCCCCCTATCCCCCAATCCCCATCCATCCCTCCTCCCCCACTCCACCCCCAAATAGGCATAAGTGGGCAGGTAGTTCTTAGTCCCAAGGTCCAGCCGAGCTGTGCTGTCTAATGACAGCTCTTGTTTGTAATCTATGACAGTAACTTGCTGTTCAATAATTCCCATTTGTTAACGTTAGAATTTTCCGTGTCTAGTTACGCTTTAGATGCGTTTAGATAGGCGCCATGGTCGAGTGGTTAGAGACGCTCGGTTATGAGTCAGAAATTCGAAGGTTTGAATCTGGGTTCCGCCAACGGCGAGAACGTACTTCAGCAAACTTTTAGCTAACGAGTTCGTACAGGTTGGGTTTAATAATGGAAAATGAAGCAGTTTTAATTCTAAGTTCAAACTCAGTAATTGTGTCGTTTCGTGCATAGAAAAGAGATTAACTCTTTACGCACCAAAAAGCAGACGACAAAATTTACGTCTGCAATAATTAGAAAAATGCCTTGTCGCGCTTCATGGAATTTTATCTCCGCCCACTGGCTTCATCACATGATGAACGCTGAAAAATCAAATTTCAATTCTTAAAAAATGAATATGTTCTTTTGTATAGGCCTTACTCCACGCATGCTTAATTGTTTGTAATGGTATTTAAACCTCTGTTGCCATAGTTTGTATGGAAAGAGTGAAATAAAGAATAATAACATTTAAAATGGCCTCTGTTTAGTTTTGGCCTCTGTTTAGTTTTTCCTAAAGAAACTTGAAGTTTAGGTGTCTGTGATATTAGAAAATGATTACTTTTTCTTAAAATACCTTATCCTATTTTCTGACAACTAGTGACTCTCAAGTTTTTATTTTGGTTGAGTATATATCGCTACTATACCCAGCATGCACATGACGTCAAAATGACATCGTACTAACGTCGATGCGAAGGCACATGACGTAAAAATGGCATCGTATTAATGTCTATGTGACGTCAACATGACGTCGTAATAACGTCGGTGCGACGTCATAACGTCAAAATGACAAATTATTAAAGTCGATGTGACGTCAGAACGTCGCATCGACGTTAATACGATGTCATTTTGACGTCATCTGCCCACTAGTATAAGTGTTTGAAGATACATTTGCGTCTGAGGAGTGAAACTTTGTAAAATAAATATGAACATTAAAAAACAACAACAAAAAAAGTGCCTGAACATAACATGTTTATTTTGCGCTGATTCTACATAATTATGCTAATATGGTAATGTGCTTGATGTTTTATACATGTTAAAGCACACACAGCTGTGGATATCGGCCCTCTTTTTTTCAGTAATTTGAAATTGGATATGCTGTGTTGCCAGATGTCGTTGGCTGTTCTTTTTACTGGTGCAACAATCAGTCAGGACTCCAAGTTTTTATGCGCTTACGATGTCTCTTAAGCCTATAAAATGACTTGAAAGAATGCAATTGTCAAAACCATCATAAGTTTAGAAAACGGACGTGTTGTTTGAAGAAACCGGAAAATGTATTGGAAATCGATGGTACAGCTCTCTCTCTCTCTCTCTCTCTCTCTCTCTCTCTCTCAAAATATATTCTCTGATTTCTTATATCATCAAATCGATTTTGATATCAAAAACATAAATTTGGAATGTTGATATCAAGATTTCGAATTCCTTGTATAAATAACAATGAAAATAACAGAAAAATTGAATGCTTGATATGATAATCAGTCTTATATTTTTATTTAATACTAATTGAAAAAAATATCGATTTCTTAAAATAAAAAATACACAATATCCAAAACATAAGATTCATTTTCTGATGTGATATCACAAATTTGAATTAAATCGATTGTTTGATATCAGAAATTCGTTTTGTTATCAAAACATCGAATTCATGAAGTCAAAGATCCATTTCTTGACATCAGGAAACCAGATAGCAAAGTCGATCCGTTGATGTTAAATTTTGATATTGAAGAGCAAACCTTTTCCTTTAAGAGGAGAACCTATTGAGAAGGGAGCCAGCATGAAAATAGCAGAATTATTCCCCCTGAAAGTGTATACATTTCCCTAAAATAGTATTATATAGAGGATCTTACATGAGTGCCGAGCATCTTATCGTTTTCACCAACGCGTTTAATAAATTCAATAATACAGGAGCACGAATGCAAGATTCTATTTATCATATGACACTAAAATCGCATTTTATCAGCAAAATTTGCACTAAAACGTCACGATTTTGCCATTAGAAAACGCGACGTTTTATGGACGTCAACGCATAACGTTACGACGTAAATCGCATATTTAATCCACTAGTGGATTATCGTTTTTAATGCATGGCTTTATTACACTCTCAGATGCGACGTCATATGATATTTTCTTTTATTACTCAGAAATCCCTGTAAGACTTGATCGGGCACCGCATTGTGTGGCATCTGATCTGAATCTGAACAGTTTAACAATGCCCTTTAAAGACGACAGGGTACAATTTCAGGGGAAGCAACTCTGTCTTTTAGCCCACCCAAGCCGAAAGGCTCACCTTATAGTATAGGCAGGCATCCGTCGTCCGTCAGTCGTTCGTCAACATTTAGTGTAAACAATATTTTATTCAAAATGCTGAACAAATACAAACAATACAATCTCACAAGAATATAACTCAATACAGTAGCTTGAAAGGGATTCAGAAGAAAGTCTTACGACTTATATGATCTGTATCCCAGAAATTACTGTATATTTGTATATAACAAATGATTTGAAGCATACATGTACTACTGTCGATTGATATTTCAGCATAATAGTCTAAACAAATTTAGGAAAATTGAAAAACTTATACTGAATGAAAGCATTTTCAAACATAAATAGTCATACTAGTAAGTTTACATCATATTCTTAACATGTTCTCAATAAAATGTCGAATTAATGTTTCTGATCTCTTGAAGCTCCACGGGGAATGGAAAATGAATTACAATCGTATATTCTACTTTGTCTGTAAAGATGATAAAATACGTAGTCACCAAGAAAGTGTTATGAGGAAATTTGGGTCAAGGATACGGCAATTCTATGTACATTGTATATCATGCATATTGCTACGCACACGCACACAAAAATTACTAATTAGATATTATGCAATTTCAAAACGTTTAGATTTTATCAAAAACTCTTGTACAGCTATAAATATTTGTCGGTTCTCGATATCAGTTAGTTGTTCACTACCGAAAAGAAGTATATTTAAAGTAGGCTGACAAATAGGAGTAATTTTATTAAAGAGTTCTTGTCTGAGATTATGAAAGCGTTCACAGTTGAACAAAAAATGACTGGTATCTTCAACCACTTGACAGACACAAAGTGGACTATCTATTATATTTTTGGAAAAGAGATGTTGATTGAGAGAACTACAAGTTGTTCTTAACCGTGCATGATAAATCTGCCCAAGTCTCATTCCATCAAAATAGAAAGAAGGTATTTTCATTAGATCTGAGTTTAACTCGTGCTTAAAGGTAGCTATGCTTGGCAGATTACGTACATTTTCTGAGAGTTCGTTCCATTCTCTTACTACAGATGGTAGAAAAGAGTTATAGTAAAGTTGAGAGCTTGCGTGAACAGTAAGTAAATCTGAAGAGTTCCGTAACGGGTAATTTGTGGTTTCACCAATAGTCGGCGGAACAAGAAATGATAAGTAATTAGGAGATAAACTATTTTGCATTTTATAAAACAACAGAAGTTTATGCTTTTTTCTGCGATTTAACAAAGTTTCCCAACCAGCCTCACGAATAAGAGAATTGATTGAGACTAATTTAGTAGCTCCTGTTACGATACGGGCTGCTTCATTTTGAATTTTTTCAAGTTCATTTACCTCATACTGGGTGCAATTGTTCCATACAACATCAGCATACTCAAGAATAGGGCGAATAAAAGTAAAATATATTGTTTGAAGAGATTTCCTGTCAAGTTTAAATTTTAATTTCCTCATAACGTTTATGCGAGTCCATGCCTTTGATTTAATGTATTCTAAATGATCATGCCACGTGCAGTCGCTGGAAAATATAATACCTAAATGTTTATGCAAATTAACTTCTTGAATAGGTTGTTGGTTCATTAAGACGTGAGGATGGTTGGGTCTATTACGTTTTCTAGAGAAAATGACAGACTCTGATTTGGAAGGGTTAAAAGTAACAAGCCACTGGTTAGCCCATTGGTGTATTTTGAAAAGATCGGAATTTAATTGATATGCAGCTTGAACAGGATTGTCTACAATAATATAAAGAGTAGTATCGTCCGCAAAGAGTCTAATTGAAGAGTTTATGTTTTCAACAATGTCGTTAATATAAAGGAGAAAGGGCAAGGGACCTAATATCGAGCCTTGGGGAACACCGGCTTCGACTGAAGACCAGGTAGAACTTACACCAGGAATAACTACTCTTTGCTTTCTATTAGCCAAATAATCTGTGAACCACTGGAGAAGAGATCCAGAAATACCAACAGATTGTAATTTAAAGAGAAGACCTTTATGCCAGACCCTGTCGAAAGCCTTACTTATATCACAAAATATAGCACGGACTTCTTTGCCTTCGTCCAGGGCCCGGCAAAAAGTATTATATATATCAACTAACTGGTTAACAGTAGAATCACCAGGAACAAAGCCAGACTGAAGAGTAGTGATTACATGGTGATCATTTAAGAAATTGAAAACATATTTATGTACAATTTTTTCAAGAACTTTACAAAGAGTATTGAGTAGGGATATGGGTCTATAGTTGGACACGTCGGATGGGTCATTCTTTTTAAAAACAGGAGTAACATTGGCCTGTTTCCAGAGGTTTGGAACTTTGCCTTTAGCAAGAGAGAAGTTGAAAAGGTCAGTGAGGGGAGCACATAAGGGTCGAGCAAGCTCTTTTAATAGTCTATTATCAATGGAGTCTGGACCGGCAGCTTTTCCTGTCTTGAGTGTTTTTAAAATATCTTCAACTTCCTGAGAAGTGACAGAAATAGACTCGAGTTTATGAGGAGATATATGATTTACCGTAGGTAGAGTGGCATTACTATCATCCAATTTTGTTTGATCAGTGAAAAACATGTTTAAGATATTTGCTTCATCATTTTCATTAGTATAAATTAAATCATCTTTGCAAAGTGGAGGAAGCGTCGATTGCTGTTCGGGTGTAATAAAATGTTTTAAAGTTCTCCACCAGTCCTTCTGATTAAGATTATTAGATTTTAGTTTTTCTGTGAGTTTATCTAGCTGATTTTGTTTAGATTGCCGAATTTCATAAGTTACTTTGTTTCGCACATTTTTATATGTCTCAAAGTCAGTGATATTTTTAGATCTTTTGTATTTATCGTACAATCGTTTCCGTTTACGCATTAGCCGTTTTATATTAGTAGTTAGCCAAGGAGGATCAGATTTTCGTATTTTAATATCTTTATTTGGTATATGCTTTTTTGCTAGTTCAGAGATACATTCCGTTATATTATTTGTATACGTGTCTATATTATCATTCTTAAGAGAGCTACAGTCAGTATTATCTAGATCACGCGAAAAAGATAGATAGTCTCCCCTATCGTACAACCAAACATGTCTAGTATAAACGGGGGTAATAGGTTTATCAAAATTCAATACACAATATACAGGGCAGTGGTACCTTATATTTTGGTCTAGGATCGGTTCTCCGACTCCACTTAAAAGAATATTATTTATGTTAGATGTAAAGAACAGGTCAATAATAGAAGACGATGATTCCGTATGATGTGTTGGTTCATTAATAAATTGATCTAGACTGAAATGTTGACACAAATCGAACACCTTTTTATTTGAAGACGGCTTCAAAATATCTAAGTTGAAATCACCAGTTATGAGTATATTTTGTATATTAGTATCAAATGCAAGTGATATCGAACCTTCAATGGACGACAGCACATCTTGGGTAGAATTCGGAGGTCTATAAAATGTGCCTAATAGAATTTTTTTGCTGTGAGTAGAAACCTCAATCCACACACATTCAATATTCGGAAGCTCAATATCATGTCTACGACGCGAGTGAACATTTTGTTTCACATACACACATACTCCACCGTGATTATCACCGACCCGATCACGTCTGTATAGATTATATTCATTTAGAGATAACGTATCGTTCGAAGTTCTTTCATCAAGCCATGTTTCAGTTAAGCATATTATGTCAAAGTTACTCAATTCAGATTCAAGAATATCTAATTTATTTGAGATACTCTGTAATGAACAATAGAAAATTTATCTTTAACCACATTTAAATCATCAGAATCTGGCGATAAGTTAGAAGAACTTGTGGAGGCTTCAGAATTCGGACCGGGATTGGGTTCAATACCTGCAAGAAGCAATAAGGACATTATTATCAAAATTTCAAAAAAATCTAAATGCTCAAGACCCTTAATCTTAAAATGGCGACTATAATGCAATCCAATCCGCATGCGATAAATTTCAATCTCTATCATTATGTAATATTATCTACTAGAGCCCAGAGAAGTTTAATGGATGCGGATGGATTCAATGATATACACGTAAGATCCATACAGACAGAATTACATGTAAGCATGATTAAGATTTCCCCGTGAAGCATCAAGAGCCTACAGCAAAGCGTTGCATATATAAAAAGATGCAAGCTCATCACAATTTCAAATAAGATAATTAACGAAAAATATTTCATTCCACGTATACGTTTTCGGGAAGAGGATTTACAGCTTTAATCTATTACGTTACCTATTATCGTATCATAAATACTTTCGTATTCAATATGCACTCTACAGAAAACATTGTCAACCCAGCATGCACTCAACCCCGAGACAACACTGCCAGTTATGCATACATCGTTGACCCCACGCTGAATCATCGTTGATTCAACGTCAGTACGTCGAATCAACGCTACTGACGTTGAATCAACGCTGTCTCAACACTACAAAAACATTGTCAACCCAGTATGCACTCAACCCCGAAACAACACTACCAGCCATGCACACATCCCTGATCCCACATCGAATCAACGTTGATTCAACGTCATTACGTTGAACCAACGCTGACTCGACGCTGATCCAACGCCGTGCGCACTGCTAGATGAATCAACAATATATTTATATAAACATGTATTGACAAAATCAATTGTAAGAAAACGTTATCTCCATTTCCAGTTGCAGCACTCATTGCCAACTACAGGCAAAAATAGAAATAGGGAAATCCCCAAAGCAAAAGTATTCGTTCACTGCAGCTCGTGCCGGAGCGTCAGGCAAGGATGGCAAAGAAATATTGACACGCATATTCACATACATTTAGAGTTTCCTCATTAACCAAATGCTGATTTTCATATTGGTAGATTATATATATATATATATATATATATATATATATATATATATATATATATATATATATATATATATATATATATATATATATATATATTTTTTTTTTTTTGCAAAGATACTGTACTAAGGCGCTTAAGGACGATTCCATTAAATGCAGGTAAAATACATTATATACAAGTATAAATAAATCGAGCAGACAGAATCAGCCAAGCGGTTACACTGAAAGTGTGTCACGTGCATCGTAAGAATCCATTCATAATTTGTGAACCCTGGATATAAATTTACAAAAGAGGATACAAATTATTAGTTTCAACAAGTATGTACATGTTTTCTCAATATCCACTTATAATTCACTATACATGTTTGGTAAAAACAACAACAAAAAAAGAACAAACAACAAAAAACAATATACCAAAGCTGCAGACAAGCCAGAACACTAACTTTAAAAATGGCGCTATATTAATTTTATATCCCATTCCGTATGATGGCATACCTCAAAGGAATCACCTCGCAGAGACTGCTCAAACTGGATCCAACCCAACGTGCTATAATGTAGAATAACAATAAGTAAATCCACTGTGAGTAAATCACTTCTCAAAGTTCTGGCCTGCACTGAAGCTTATGAGAAAAAATAGCCATCAGAGGAGATGGCAAATCCCCCGACCGAAGACCCCCATGGGCCTTGGTAAAAAGGGTGCACTTCAAAACACATATTAGTAATATATTGTCGTTCTTTTATGCTTCTGATTGACATTAACTGTTAACAGATGCATGATTATCTAACACTCAGACTGCTAAAAAGAGGTAATATCTCAAACAGCCACCATATACACAAATGTATAGCATACGATACATTCAACTTTCAAAATGTGTGAATAACTTCTAAAGTACAAGCCCTACAAACCTAATTTTGAGCTCTCTAGTAAGTGAATTTGGACAAAGAGTCCAAATCTGGAAAAAAAAAATTGTGTGTGTGTGTGTGGGGGGGGGGGGGGGGGGGGACACGGGAATGTGGAGGGGTAAGAGAGAGTTAGGAACACTGATAAGATGATATCACAGCATGATCATCAATATTCCAAAAGGTTCACGGTTATTCGAATTCTGGAGCTGGCCAGGGTTATACAGTTATGGAGCAGAGACTCAAACAGCAGCTCAAACTACCAAAGGGAAATAATTCACTAGGTCTAAAAGCAAGAGTTATCATTCATGTATGAGACAAATTGTCATGACCTGTTCTGCATATCTGTGAAGTATCATGAAAATATTTCAAAAGGTATTCAAGCTATGGAGCGGACACTTAAAATCATCAAAGGGAAATAACTCCAAAAGTAAGAAAGCAAGAGTTGTCATTCTTGTTTGCGACACATCATCATGACCTGTTCTACATATCTGTGAAGTATCATGAAAATATTCCAAAAGCTATTCAAGTTATAGAGCGGACACGAAATCACACCTAAAACCATCAAGGGGTAATAACTCAAAAAGTAACAAAGCAGGAGTTGTCTTTCTTGTTCGCGACACATCGTCATGACCTGTTCTACATATCTGTGAAGTATCATGAAAATATTCCAAAAGGTATTCAAGTTATAGAGCGGACACGAAAATCATACCTAAAATGATCAAGGGGAAATAACTCAAAAAGTAAGAAAGCAAGAGTTGCCATTCTTGTTCACGACACACCGTCATGACCCGTTCTACATATCTGTGAAGTATCATGAGAATATTCCAAAGGGTATTCTAGTTATAGAGCGGACACGAATCTGCAAAAAAAAATCGCACCTAAAACTATCAAGGGGAAATAACTCAAAAAGTAAGAAAGCAAGAGTTGTCATTCTTGTTCGCGACACATCGTCATGACCTGTTCTACATTTCTGTGAAATATCATGAAAATATTCCAAAGGGTATTCAAGTTACAGAGCGGACACGAATCTGCCAAAAAATCACCAAAGGGGAGATAATTCAAAAAGTACAATAGCAAGAGTTACCATTCTTGTACGCGACACATCGCCATGACCTGTTCTACATAACTGTGAAGTATCATGAAAATATTCCAAAGGGTATTCAAGATATAGAGCGGACAAGAAAGTGTTTACGGACGGACGGACAGACGGACGGACGGACGGACGGACGGACGGACGGACGCCAGGCTCATCGCTATATCCCCCGAACCTTTCGGTCGGGGGATAAAAATATAAGCGTATCTTCAAACGTCAAACATAGATATGTCACAAAAGTGGTAATAAAACCTGGCTAAGATGAGACCGCTCTAGATGAGCAGTTTCATACAATTAGATAGCTCAGGTACAAATCACACATACTGATGAGGGTCTCAGTTGTTCCAAGACACCGCCAACCGAGCGATCCGACTGTTAATCCAGTAGATAAACATTGAAAAAGCTGCGAGACAACAATCTGCCTCCGGTGGGCTCAAAGCATCGGAATGTCGTCGCCTCGACGCTGGGCGCACCAACGTCGAGGCTACTCCATTACCAACGGTGTATGTTGTGGGTGTCTTGGTTCCCAATATAGGGCAAAATCGGGCAAATTCGGACAGCGCGCAAATTCGGACGGTGACACTGTTTCTTTATATGTCCGCCGTTTAGAATTAAAACAAAATTAATTGGGAAAACAGTGAAAATCCCGATGAGACGGTTCACTGAGCCGCCCGATCTGGATTTTCCCCGTTTGCAATGTTAAGTCCGAATTTTACCGCTGTCCGAAGTTACTCGTCTCGACCCCATTTTGTTTATTCCGTATGGTGATTGTCATCAGAGCGTAACCACAGTTTCAGTATCAGTTAAGACTTCGTGCATTCACTATTGTATTATTCGGTTTTCATGTGTGAAAAGCTGCAGACAAGCCAGAACTTTGGGTTTCTAGATTAAATAAAATACAATAGCACACTTGGTTTGAAAATGGCAGTCATACTCCAATGTTCTGATTCCAAGTGATCCAGGATCCTAAAGTAAAATAGAACAGAAGAACTTTTGGTTTGAAAATGGCAGTCATACTCCAATGTTCTGATTCAAGGAAATGCAGGATCCTAAATGAATCCCCTCACCGAGCCGACTCACATTGGATCTTACGCTAAAATATTAAATAAGTAGCTCAGTAGGCAACAATGCCGAACCATCGTTGAATCAACGGTAATTTAACAATGTGTGCCTTATGGGGAATCAGTTTTCGAAGTTCTGGCCTGTATGGAAGCTTAGGGACATATAATCTGGCAGACTCTAAAGATGACCACTCAACTTCCAAGTAACGTTTTGGCTGAGCTGGTGCTCGGGCAGAGACTAAAACATCCGCTCACTACCAAAAGAATTCCTGGGGCTAGATGGCGAAACTACTGTACTTAAGACGTACAAAAAATACCGTGAAGCAGAAATGCCTTCCTAGAGGGCACATAACATCGAAATGAAGTCAACATTTTCAAACGACATCTCTGAAGGAAACTTTAGACTCATTGTTAACAGTATATAGCATCTGTAGACAGGGGGAACCAATAATACTGCTTTTTTTGAAATCCAAATCACCTCTGACCTTTGGTTGCTATGGCAACTTAAAAATTCCATTGACTTGTATGGGAAAATTTTAAAATTTGCGTTTATTGCTATGTCACTGCAGATATTCTGATAAATCGTTTATAAAAATGTTCCTTGAGTAGTCCTCTATCAACCACATGAAATTTCGAAACTTGGCTAGTCGCCATGGCAACCGAATGGTTTAAAATAGAAAAAAATATTAAATAAAATTTCCTTTTAAAAGGAAGGCTTGCACAGCTAAGGCAGTGAAATTTTCAAGAGTTGTTATTGAAGTGAACCCGATTGTTAGTGCACTTTCTGTTGCTAACAAGTATTTAATTTCTAACTTATTGAATGGTGGTATTATCCACGGATGTAAGGTTAAAACAAGTGTAGAATTTATTTGAAAAACAAATTGAAGAAATATTTGAAAAAAAAACACACACACACACAACAAAAACAACAACAACAGTTTTCCAACGTTTTTGGCGGCCGTTTTAGGCATGTCTCAAGGAAAATAACTATATGGACCTATTTCAAGTCTTTTCTTCACGGCTGTTGAGTCACATTTAGTCTGAATCAAAATTTGAGGAAAGATTGTTTCAAACCCATGTCTATGGAATCTTGGCACATCTGACCTTGGCATCGAAAGAAGACAGTAAATTTATATTTACTGAAGTTTATTTTTGGTTTAAGTGGCATCAGTGGCAGTGACTGGAACAAAATTTTGACACTCTGTGAAGAAATTGCATGCTGCTGTTGTTTGGGACAGTAACTTGCTCTACACCATTTGGGAACAACAAAGCCCGGAACCCATTGCTTTCGTGTTTCCATGAACCCCCGACTTATATATATTTATGCTATGTTTTTACATCAATTTTGTTACTCATTCGTGAAGTTCTGACTAATTTAACGAAGGACGAACAAATAGTTATTAACCAACGTGTTGGTAATGATGTACAGCAGCCGTCACTATGACATGACATATATCAAAGTTACGTCGGCCAATCATCTATCTGAATTATCCGTGACGTTGCTTACACGTAAGATTGCACGAATAAGTGTTGTTCGTGGATGTATGAACAACGTCAGGTTCATCTAAGGAAATCGCCGAAGAGTGTAAATATTTCTCTGTACATTTGTTTAGCTGAAGTAAGCAGGCAACATTAGAGAGTGTTATAAAAGCAAGAAAGGGTCCACACAGCCCCCACCCGCACCTACTATAATCCAAAATCCAGATCAGCCAACTCCGGCATAAGCGCAGTCTGATCAGTCTAGCATCAGCATGAAAGATGAAGAATATATATATGCCGAAAAAGACAGATCCAACGAATGCATCGGCGCTGGACAGTGTGCCGGCTGCTCTGACTAGTCAGATTATGCGATGCCCTAAGGCCTATTTTTCGCGACGCCGCTGCGCGCTAAGCTATATATAAACATTGTTTCTTACACAAGTTTTGGTTTATTTCTTAGGATGCAAAGCCAAATACTTTGCATTGCATTCAGAGTATCATTTTTTATGCAATCAGTTTATAAAAAGCAAAAGATATGTGGCCAAGTTTAAGGCACTTTTAAAAGAAAAACTTGCCTTTTAACGGAAAATTAAAAAAAAACAAAAAAAAACGTACATGTACTATCAAAAATAGAATGTTATTTTTAGCAGATGAGGCAAATTGGATATGGATAAAAATAGACAAAATCGGACAAGGTCTTTGTTTATGTCTGTGAAGAAAGTAATCTCAAACCGGAACGAACGTTTTGTTTGTTATGTCTGTGAAGAAAATAATGAAGAAATGCTGTCTCAAATCGGAACGAACTTTCCGATCTCCTTTGCTTAATTGCGGCCATAGAACGAATCGTTGCAGTACACACTCTCCTGGTATTTTCCGACTAAGCGTGACGTACCGTTTCTTCCGAAAATAACTCGGTATCACTAAACCACTTGAATACTGGCTTGCGCTCGAAAGCGCAAGCCAAAAATCTTCTCCTCAGAAACTATACAAACCAATAAAGCTCAACTTCAGAGAAAGGATCTTAGTAGTAGCCTTAATAAAACTACTGTTTTTCTTGGCAATTAGATATTAATGACATTTAGTCTTTACATAATTTTTTTTTATTTTATTTTTTTTATTTTTTTTTTAATTTTATTTTTTGTTGTTGTTGTCAATGTGCTTGGTTGCTATGGCAGTTTACTTTTAATGCAGAAAAATAGAAATGGGCATTTATTTCTGTGTTATTGCAGATATTTTGACTGAAGTTTTACAGATATGTTCCTTGAGTCTACCAACCGCATGAATTTTACCAAATCTTTGCCTTTGATTGGTTGCCATGACAACCGAAAGGCTAATCTTTTTCTAATTGCAACTTTATGAAACTTGCAGATTATCAGGATATGCATAAAATTTCTGACGAGTTTGAATTTGGGCCAGATTGGAATATTCATTTCTGAGTTACTTGCCCTTAAAGACAGAAAATTTTTCCTATATCCTTACAATGAGAAAAATGTTTTCCTGGGCATAGCAACTTTATTTTTATTGAAATTTGATCAAACTTGCTGATAACTAGGACATGCATAAACTCTCTGACAGGTTTGAAATTTGGCTATATTGAATATTTCGCCTTGGAGATACATGCCCTAGTATGATTAAATAGCTCATATTTGACATTATCCCTGGCATAACAACTTTATCCTTTTTATTGTAACTTGATCAACCTTGCTGAGACCAATTTGAAATTAGGCCATATTGTAAAATTTACTAAAAGAGTTACTTACCCTTGAGTGCTGAGTATGAATGGACTCAGGTGAGCTACAGGACCAATGGCCCTCTGTTTTTTTTTTCGTCTCCCATCTCAATAGGGCTCAACACTTAAAGAAAAGAATTTGCTCCCTCAGGAGCAAATTCTTTCCTTCAAGAGTTGACCCAATTGTATAAGGGCTTTGTCGTCCAGGATAGCAAACAAGATGTTACAACAGTTGTATCCCTTCGTAAAAATGTCGGGAAAACATGGAGGTGTATCGATACACCTTAAGGAACACTAGGATAGATAAATGATTTGCGATTTTACGTCCTTTTCAACAGTATTTTACTCATTTCAGGACGATGGGATGGTGATAATGAAAAGTTGGGTGAAACAAAACCCCTTTTGCAGTTGGCAAGATTTCCTTCTCCTGCGGGAATCGAGCCCGGGACTGCTAGATCAGCTGGCAAACGCTTAACCCATTTAGCATCCAGGGCTCTAGGAACACTATACTAGGCATCCGTCATAATAGTTTTTACTTTCGTTACAGGCAGCGTTGTTGTTGTTACTGACTACACTAGCTGTAGACTGCAAATATTTCCCGAGAGGTCCCACTATTGAAGATCGTCGGTACCGACAGGTTGATAAAGAAATTGAGTATGTATGCTACTTCATGTGAAAAATTGTCACAGACACAATGTGACATCATTGTGCAATCGGAACACCGCTAGGTCAATTCCGTGAATCAGACTGATTCACGGAATTGGCCGAGCGGTGTTCCGTTTGATCATTGTGCTGACTGCCCATGCTCAGACCACCTTGCACATACGCACATCTCTGTTAGGGCACATGTCTACTCAGTTTACTCAGAGACTAATAAACATTGCCGAGTTCAAACATCGGACAGCTCTAACCAGGCCCCAATTTCGTGCTCAACTCAGCTGAGCATGAAATTTACTCTGCTAATACATATGAAAATGCCAACTAATGTTGGCATTTTTATATTCATAAGCAGATAAAATTTCATACTCAGTTAAACTGAGCAAGAAAACATTTCTTCTTATCAGTAATTTGCTATTTATTAGCGGGTAAATTTCATGCTCAGCTGAGTTGAGCATGAAACAAGAAAAAAAAAAAAAAGATAATCGGCGCAGATTAAATTGAAGTGTGTTTTGTAATATGTCTAGTTGAAGAGCTGACAATAACTTTTATGAATATGACTTAAGTGAGCTATGTCGGTAGGCACCCACAACCGTAATTTTGACACTGGGTAGCGACAATAACCTGTCTCAAGATTGAGCTGTCCAATTTGGAATTCCAAAATGGACGGCGGTCAATCTTGAGATAACCTGATTCCAAAACAGTTACCAAAATGATGCAATGTTTGTTTGTGTAGAAATCGAAAGAAGATCTACAACGGAAAAAAGAAAGCTTGGAATATCTGCGTCTGTTTTCGATAAAATTTCTATTGTAAATTTACAAACAAGAGAAACATTTTGAATTAACATCTGACAGAGTACTAGTATTCACGCAGTGCACTACGAAGGGAAAAACGAAGATTAAATATACATTGACCTTTGATATTATTGGCTAAATTTTGACATACGTGTTATTTATTTGACCACTGAAACCTTGTGAAATGTGGAACAAAACTGAAATTATACGCGACGGGGCCGCGAAAGAGTTTTATAACCTCTAAGTCAGACTGCAAATTCATACAGTATGGACTGGCTTAACCATAAAAGCAGAAAGAATAAATAAATCGATAAATAAAGCAAACAAAATTTGCGTCTGCAAAATTCGCAGTATCTAAAAAAATGTTTCTGCCCAGATATATCATATTGAAAATTCCAAAACTAGTAGGCATACAGTGTAGATTCAGTTAAGGCGGCTGATAATGAGCCATCTCATCTGGGACCGTATTCATAAAGCCACTTAAGTCGTTGCTATGCTGTTGCTAAGGCTAAATATCTATAAAGGAGATGCCCTACAACTATGAAATTTGCTCTGGAGGAACAGTCTTTGTAAGACTGTTCCTCCAGAGCAAATTTCATAGTTGTTGGGAATCTCCTTCAAAGAAATTTAGCCTTAGCAACAGCATAGCAACGACTTAAGTCGTTTTATGAATACGGCCCCTGGATCTATCATGTTTGTAATATAACATATTTTCATTGTCGGCGCTTCTTATCTCTTCTTACGTGCTAGTTCGAGTCTGCCAGGGAACGTCTTGGAAGACTCAGATTGGTCTGATTATGTGCATTATACCTTAATCAAAAATCTTCTTGGACAATATGGTTTTACTAATGGTGGATCATGTAGTTTTGATCTAGCAGAATGGCAAACGGTACAGATCCTGATCAGGCTGAGCTGGGACTGTATTGCGTACTTCGGAAACTATCACCATCTCAGTAGCTAGTTTACAGTTTAAGTTTTTTTTGTTTTTGTTTTTCTTTAGTATTCTTTTTCAAACTGAGCATCTTATGCATATGAATCAGACAGAATTGGCCGAGCGGTGTTCCGATTGGAAGGCGTATTTGTGGTTACAGAGAAATGGCCATGGCTGACAAATGAATGACGACATGACAAAACCAACGAAGTGGAATGTGTGCCACGCCAAGACTCAGATCAGCCTGGGCATCCACCCAGTCTAATCAGAGTATTAACTGTGCTAAGGATCTAAGCTGCATCCAGGCCGACAGCGAAGACTCCGATCAGACTGGGCGGACGCCCAAGCTGATCTGAGTCATCGCTGTGCGCGCATGCCACTTTGTTGACTTTGTCGTGTCGCGGCTCAATTGTGGTTCCCTTTCAGGCCTGAAGCCAGACAACAAGGCTATTATTTTGCCACCCCACGTATCCCCATAGACGTAACGTCAGATGTTGGTGACAATTAGCGTAACGTCCGAAAACGTCAGATTTTGAGCACTGTTGCCATTTCACTGCAACGGCCAAAGCGCATTTCTTGAAATATTTTCCTAAATTAATATAGTCAAACCTGCTTATGTGGTCACCTCCATTGAGGTGCCAGATGCCTTTAGTAGCCACTTTTCAGGATCCCTAGAACAAGAATACAGTGCAAATGAACCGGTATTAAGGGATCACCTGTCTTAAGCAGCCATTTTTTGTGTCCCTTGAGTTACCCCTTAGAACAGGCTTGCCTCTACTTATTAAGTGTGAATTTAATTGCAAACTGCAACTGCTAGCATAATATATTCGGAAGATATAAATTTTCGGGACATCTTACGATTCTTTTCTCGAATTCAGTAGAACGTAATCAACATAAAAATACAGTTGCGGACAAAACCGCTAGATTTGCTTATTTGTATTTTACATCGGCTCTCTGAAATAAATTCCAAAAGCATGCATAGGAAAGAACTATTCGGAATAGGTATTTCATGCCCGCCTAATTTATATTTACTTTATGTTCAAGTTTGATATGATTTTTATGCTAAGAAAATACCACCCTGTATGCAAAATAAAGAAATCTGGCGTTGCGAACAAAATTGCTAGATTTGGGAAATTTGGTATTTCTTTAAAATGGATTATACACGTCGAAGTCTGATTTCACAATTCAAAAATGCAGAAAAGGTATTATAAGCCAGTAAATTTTCTACTCACTTCTGCTTCGTATTGTTCTTTAATGGTATCTTGATTTTTCGTAGGGTGCCGCTTTTTAGTGCAAAAATCTGAAGTTTATCCTTTTCTCGAATCGCTAAATCTTAAGTTTTCTTCCAGACGGAAAGGCTTAACTTGTTGGCGTTCCAATGTGAGTTTACGTTACGCCACTCGCATCGATGGTGAAAATTTTGGCTGTTTTTTAGCTCTGGTTTCCAATTTAAACTAAAATAACTAGGTTGCACTGCGCGTGCGTTGCAACGTCTTACCGCGTAAAACCTGACGTTGTTTGGCATTCAAAACGGCGAATCTATTTTTATGTCTCATAAATGAAAATTTTTCTTTTTATCATCCAAATGTTCAATTAATAACCTTTTAAATAGTATAGAATTTATTACGTTTGCTCGTCCGTTAGAAATACTGTATGAGGGGAAAATTATAATGACGGCTTGAAAATAAAATTGTCACCAACATCTGACGTTACGTCCATAATCTTTAGAAACGCTCAACGACAGGTAAACTGGGCAAGATGGAGTTCCTCTTAGGAGCAGAACCGGCATGAACTGCTGCAATGTCTATTAAACTTTAAACAGAAATGTGTATGCGTTGTTTTTATTCACTGTAAAAAATCCGTAGATTGTACGGTAAAATACCTGGCAACCAGCTGCCGGTCCATTCCCGTTATTATTACGGGCGCTCGTAAACATTGGCAGGATTCAACACGCAGAGCAGGGTAGAATAAGACAGGTATTGTTTGGTCCTATAACCATTCAAAACTATCAAGGTATTTTCGAAGTGGTTTGTTAACATAAATGTACCATATCGTGATTTCTAAAGAAATGTTCTACAGGCAGACGCCCGTAAAAATAACGGGAAATGTAATGGCAGCTGGTTGCCATGTATTTTACGAATAAATTTACAATGTACGTAAGTTTCTGTGGCACTGATAAATATGAATAGGTTGTAACATTTCTTTGTATCCTCATAGTGTCAGTGTACTGAAAGGTACTGAGTGAATAAAAAAAACTAGAGGCCCACGGGCTACAAAGCTCACCAGATCTCTAGCTCAAAATTGCTCAAATTTGTAGGCTCAAAATTGCTGTTACATTTGTACAGGCTAATACAAACATACAACTATAAAGTCTCAGTCTGACAGTCTGTTGAGCTGATAACAAAATATGTAACTATTTCCTATATTTTGATTTCAGTAAATGCCATTTTTTAAATTTTCCCATCATAAGTCAATGCATCTCTAATTTGCCATAGCAACCAAACGAAAGAGCTGATTTTCATAAAAAAAAAAAAATCACTTCCCTAGCCCAAGGATACTAAAGAAAAACTTCTGACCCAATCGACCTAGTGGCTTCAGAAGAGATTTTTTAATTATTTTTTGTTGTTGCTTAATGGCTAACATGACAACCAATAAAAAGTGCAGTGGGTCAAAAAACATATAGCTGAAAGAAGACTTATCAAGAAACATTTCTATAAAAGTTTTGTCAACATATCTGCAATGGCTTGGCAGTAAATGGCACTTTTCAATTTTCCCCGTTATAAGTCAGTGCAACTCTAGTTGCCATAGCAACCAAACTAAAGAGCCGATTTTCAAAAAAAAACCCCATAAACCTTCAATCCCCCAGCCTAAGGATACTACAGATGAAATCTGGGCCTTATCGGCCCTGTGGCTTCAGAGGAGATAATGTTTAAGTATTTTTTTTTTCATATTCTTTTGCATTTTGGTTTCCATGGCAACCAATAAAAGGAGCAGTGGGTCAAAAAACATACAGCTGATAGAAGACTTCTCCAGGAATATTTCTATAAAAGTTTTGTCAACATATCTGCCATGGCCTGGCAATAAATGCCATTTTTCAATTTTCCCCGTTATAAGTCAGTGCAACTCAAGTTGCCATTGCAACCAAACTAAAGGGCAGATTTTCATAAAAAAAGACCCCACACACTTTCAATCCCCCAGCCCGAGGATGCTACAGATGCTACAGTTACGGTTCTTGAGAAAATGAGGCGTTACGTGCGGACGGACGGACGGACGGTCAGGCCCAAACCAATATGCCCCCTCAACTTCTTCGAAGTTGGGGGCATAAAAAAGATAATCGGCGCAGATTAAATTGAAGTGTGTTTTGTAATATGTCTAGTTGAAGAGCTGACAATAACTTTCATGAATAAGTGAATAAGTGAGCTATGTCGGTAGGCACCCACAACCGTAATTTTGACACTGGGTAGCGACATTAACCTGTTTCAAGATTGAGCTGTCCAATTTGGAATTCCAAAATGGACCGCGGCCAATCTTGAGATTGACCTGATTCCAAAACAGTTACCAACATGGTGCAATGTTTGTTTGTATGTATTTAACCGAAAGTAGAAATCGAAATTAGATCTACAACGAAAACAAAAAAGAAAGTTTTGAATATCTGTGTCTTTTTTCGATAAAATTTCTATTGTAAATTTACAACCGAGAATTCTAAATTTACAACCGAGAGAAACATTTTGAATTAACATCTGACAGAGTACTAGTATTCATGAAGTGCAGTACGAAGGGAAAAGCGAAGATTAAATATGCATTGACCTTTGATATTATTGGCTAAATATTGACATACGCGTTATTTATTTGACCAATGAAATCTTGTGAAATGTGGAACAAAACTGAAATTATACGCGGCTGGGCCGCGAAAGTGTTTTATAACCTCTAGGTCAGACTGCAAATTCGTACAGTATGGGCTGGCTTAACCATAAAAGCGGACAGAATAAATAAATAGATAAATAAAGCAAACGACAAAATTTGCGTCTGCAAAATTCGCAATTTCTAAAAAAAATGTTTCAGCCCAGATATATCATATTGAAAATTCCAAAACTAGTAGGCAAACAGTGTAGATTCAGTTAAGGCAGCTGATAATGAGCCATCTCATCTGGATCTATCATGTTTGTAATTTCAACTATTTTCATTTTCGGCGCTTCTTATGTCATCTTACGTGTTAGTTCGAGTCTTCCATGGAACGTCATGGAAGACTCAGATTGGTCTGATTATGTGCATTATACCTTAATAAAAATCATTTTGGACAATATGGTTTTACTAATGGTGGATCATGTAGTTATGATCTAGCAGAATGGCAAATGGTTCAGATCCTGATCAGGCTGAGCTGGGACTGTATTGCTTACTTCGGAAACTATCACTATCTCAGTAGCTAGTTTACAGTTTAAGTTTTTTTTGTTTGTTTTTTCTTTAGTATTCTTTTTCAAACTGAAGCATCTTATGCATATGAAACTGTTGTTTTTCCTGTTTTCTTTTTTTTTAATAGATTTTTTTTCAATTGTCATGTATTTCTTACGAATTCATAATACTGACCCAATCAACGTTATCAGTTTCTTTAATAAATGTATTTGAGCTGCCGCAATATCGACAGTGCCCATGCGTGCGGTTTTACGGCCCTCTCAGCATTATTTCAGTCATATTCAGCGATGGAAGGGTGATAATGCAAGGCTGTGTGCAAAGGAGCCCCGTTGACGGTGAAAAGAATTCTGTCTCTTCCAGGATTCAAATCTGGGCCGCTAGATTGATAACGTTATATACAAAAACAAATACATGAACTTGCCATATATCCTTTACACATTTCTCCGTTTCTATGGGTTCACGTGTACAGGAAGCAATTCTGCCATTTTCGTTTCTTTCGCCTTCTTTCTAAATGGGGATTAAAGGAGAGAATCTGCTCCCCCAGGAGCAAAGTCTCTTACTTTAAGAAATATCCCATATTGGAGGGGTTTCGTCGTTCAGAAGAGCAAACAGGAAGTCACAAAAGTTGTGTACCTTTGAAATATGGCGAAAAGTATGTAGGTGTACCCGTTCAACTTAGGCGCCCTGCATATAATATTGTTCTGAGGTGTTCAGGATGTTAATATGAAGGCATTTCAATCGGTGCACCCCTCGGCCAATTCCGTGAATCAGACAGAATTGGCCGAGCGGTGTTCCGATTGGAAGGCGTATTTGTGGTTACAGAGAAATGGTCATGGCTGACAAATGAATGACGATACGACAAAACCAACAAAGTGGAATGTGCGCCACGCCAATACTCAGATCAGCCTGGGCATCCACCCAGTCTGATCAGAGTATTAACTGTGCTAAGGATCTAAGCTACATCCAGGCCGACAGCGAAGACTCTGATCAGCGGATGCCCAGGCTGATCTGAGTCATCGCTGGGCGCGCATGCCACTTTGTTGATTTTGTCGTGTCGCGGCTCAATTGTGGTTCTCTTTCAGGCCTGAAGCCAGACAACGAGGCCACCCAGGCTATTATCTAGCCACCCCACCTATCCCCATAATCTTAAGAAACGCTCAACGACAGGTAAACTGGGGAAGATGGAGTTCCTCTTAGGAGCAGAACAGGCATGAACTGCTGCAATGTCTATTAAACTTTAAACAGAAATGTGTATGCGTTGTTTTTATACACTGTAAAAAAATCCGTAGATTTTACGGTAAAATACCTGGCAACCAGCTGCCGGTCCATTCCTGTTGTTATTACGGGCGCTCGTAAACACTGGCAGGATTCAACACGCAGAGCAGGGTAGAATAAGACAGGTATTGTTTGGTCCTATAACCATTCAGCACTATCAAGGTATTTTCGAGAGGTGTGTGTTAACATAAATGCACCATATCGTGATTTCAAAAGAAATGTTCTACAGGCAGACGCCCGTAAAAATCACGGAAAATGTACTAGCAGCTGGTTAACAGGTATTTTACGAATTTTACAATGTACGTAAGTTTCTGTGGCACTGGTAAATATGAATAGGCTGTAACATTTCTTTGTATCCTCATAGTGTCACTGTACTGAAAGGCACTGAGTGAATGAAATAAAACTAGAGGCCCACGGGCTACAAAGCTCACCAGATCTCTAGCTCAAAATTGCTCAGATTTGTAGGCTCAAAATTGCTGTCACATTTGTACAGGCTAATACAAATATACAACTACAAAATCTCAGTCTGACAGTCTGTTGAGTTGATAACAAAATATGTCACTATTTCCTATATTTTGATTTCAGTAAATGCCATTTTTTAAATTTTCCCATCATAAGTCAATGCAACTCTAATTTGCCATAGCAACCAAACGAAAGAGCTGATTTTCATAACAAGTCGCCCAAGGGCAACGATCGCTCACCTGCCAGAATATGCTCAGGTCAAGTGGCCAAAATGTAAGATTTGGGCTCAGGTAGGCTAATACCAAGGCTGCAATTCTATAGGATTGGATGGTGAGTGTGTAAACTGTTCTACTACGGCCACTTCTATAAAATCACTAAATGACCTTGACCTCTAGTATTCATAGAGATTGAAGTTGACTGAATTTCAATATCACAGAGCTCAATAGCAACAGAAAAATGCACTTTTTCATCTTTTCCCATTCAAAAGCCTAAGGGAACAAATTTGACCTTGCCATAAAATAGGTCAAGGTCAACCAAAGGTCATCATTTATATACACTTTGTAGTACTAGAGTCCATGATGATACATAACAATTTTCAAGGCAATCAGCCCAGTAGTTCTGGAGAAGAAGATTTTTAAGGTTTCTACCATATGTGGGCATGGCGGCCATCTTGGTCATGTGACCTGGATAAAAAATTTATAAACTTTTGTTTCTTTATCCTGTTAAGGCTCTGTATGAAATTTGGCTTCAATCAGCCCAGTGATTTCTGAGGAGAAGTCCTTTGAAAATGTTGACGATGGACGAAGACGACAATGACCTTGACCTTTAGTATTCATAACGGTTGACGATGACTGGATTTCCATATCACAGAGCACAACAGCAACAGAAAAATGCACTTTTTCAGTTTTTCCCATTCAAAAGCCTAAGGGACCAAATTTGACATCTCGGTAAAATAGGTCAAGGTCAACCGAAGGTCATCTTTTATATAAACTTTGTAGTACTGGAGTCCAAGATGCTACATACCAACTTTCAAGGCAATCGGCCCAGTGGTTCTGGAGAAGAAGACTTTTTAAGGTTTTTACTATATATGGGCATGGCGGCCATCTTGGTCATGTGACCTGGGCCAAATATATAAACTTTCGTTCTCCTATCCTGTTGAGTTTCTATATGAAATTTGGCTTCAATCGGCCCAATGGTTTCTGAGGAAAAGATGTTTGAAAATGTTGACACCCAATGGACAAATAACCTTTAGTCAAGGTCACTGAATGACCTTGACCTCTAATATCCATAGGTGTTGAAATTGACTACATTTCCATATCATAGAGCACAACGGCAACAGAAAACTGCACTTTTTCAGATTTTCCCATTTAAAAGCTAAAGGGACCAAATTTGTCCTTGCCATAAAATAGGTCAAGGTCAACCCAAGGTCATCATTTATATAAACCTTGTAGTACTGGAGTCCAAGATGCTACATACCAAGTTTCAAGGCAATCGGCCAAGTGGTTCTGGAGAAGAAGATTTTTAAGGTTTTTACCATATATGGGCATGGCGGCCATCTCGGTCATGTGACCTGGGCCAAATATATAAACTTTCGTTCTCCTATCCTGTTGAGTTTCTATATGAAATTTGGCTTCAATCGGCCCAATGGTTTCTGAGGAGAAGATGTTTGAAAATGTTGACACCCAATGGACAAATGACCTTTAGTCAAGGTCACTGAATGACCTTGACCTCTTATATCCATAGGTGTTGAAACTAACTACATTTCCATATCACAGAGCACAATGGCAACAGAAAACTGCACTTTTTAAGATTTTCCCATTTAAAAGCCTAAGGGACCAAATTTGACCTTGCCATAAAATAGGTCAAAGTAAACCCAAGGTCATCATTTATATAAACTTTGTAGTACTGGAGTCTAATATGCTACATACCAAGTTTCAAGGCAATCGACCTAGTGGCTCTGGAGAAGAAGATTTTTAAGGTTTTTACCATATATGGGCATGGCGGCCATCTTGGTCATGTGACCTGGGCCAAATATATAAACTTTCGTTCTCCTATCCTGTTGAGTTTCTATATGAAATTTGGCTTCAATCGGCCCAATGGTTTCTGAGGAGAAGATGTTTGAAAATGTTGCACCCAATGGACAAAAGACCTTTAGTCAAGGTCACTGAATGACCTTGACCTCTAATATCCATAGGTATTGTGACTACATTTCCATATCACAGAGCACAACGGCAACAGAAAAATGCACTTTTTCAGATTTTCCCATTTAAAAGCCTAATGGACCAAATTTGTCCTTGCCATAAAATAGGTCAAGGTCAACCCAAGGTCATCATTTATATAAACTTTGTAGTACTGGAGTCTAATATGCTATAAACCAAGTTTCAAGGCAATCGACCCAGTGGTTCTGGAGAAGAAGATTTTTAAGGTTTTTACCATATATGGGCATGGCGGCCATCTTGGTCATGTGACCTGGGCCAATTATATAAACTTTCGTTCTCCTATCCTGTTGAGTTTCTATATGAAATTTGGCTTCAATCGGCCCAATGGTTTCTGAGGAGAAGATGTTTGAAAATGTTGACACCCAATGGACAAAAGACGTTTAGTCAAGGTCACTGAATGACCTTGACCTCTAATATCCATAGGTGTTGAAATTGACTACATTTCCATATCACAGAGCACAACGGCAACAGAAAAATGCACTTTTTCAGATTTTCCCATTTAAAAGCCTAATGGACCAAATTTGTCCTTGCCATAAAATAGGTCAAGGTCAACCCAAGGTCATCATTTATATAAACCTTGTAGTACTGGAGTCCAAGATGCTACATACCAAGTTTCAAGGCAATCGGCCCAGTGGTTCTGGAGAAGAAGATTTTTAAGGTTTTTACCATATATGGGCATGGCGGCCATCTCGGTCATGTGACCTGGGCCAAATATATAAACTTTCGTTCTCCTATCCTGTTGAGTTTCTATATGAAATTTGGCTTCAATCGGCCCAATGGTTTCTGAGGAGAAGATGTTTGAAAATGTTGACACCCAATGGACATATGACCTTTAGTCAAGGTCACTGAATGACCTTGACCTCTTATATCCATAGGTGTTGAAATTGACTACATTTCCATATCACAGAGCACAATGGCAACAGAAAACTGCACTTTTTAAGATTTTCCCATTTAAAAGCCTAAGGGACCAAATCTGACCTTGCCATAAAATAGGTCAAGGTCAACCCAAGGTCATCATTTATATACACTTTGTAGTACTGGAGTCCAATATGCTACAAAGCAAGTTTCAAGGCAATCGACCCAGTGGTTCTGGAGAAGAAGATTTTTAAGGTTTTTACCATATATGGGCATGGCGGCCATCTTGGTCATGTGACCTGGGTCAAATATATAAACTTTCGTTCCCCCATCCTGTTAAGGCTCCATATGAAATATGGCTTCAATCGGCCAAGTGGTTTCTGAGGAGAAGATGTTTAAAAGTGTGGACGACGCCGACGACGCGGACGACGGACCATGACTATACTATAAGCTCACCTTGACAGGTGAGCTAAAAAAAAACACACACACAAATTTTTACTTCCCTAGCCCAAGGATACTAAAGAAAAAATTCTGACCCAATCGGCCTAGTGGCTTTAGAAGAGATTTTTAATTTTTTTTTGTTGCGTTATGGCTTCCATGACAACCAATAACAAGGGCTTCGCAAGCGGCGCATAATACGCCTGTTTTAATGTCATAAAGGAGTATGGAATGAACAAGATTGTTTACAAAAGGATGGACAGGCAGACAAACAGGGGCAACCACTTTATAACTAATGACGGCAACATTATTCAAATATTTAACACATCAAATACTATGAGTATACCAAAAATCAGCTTCAAAGTTATTGTGGCTCAAAAGTTGAGTAATGCCATAGTTGAACAAGGGAGATACTTCATAAACTAAATATACTAGATTCTTGGCTCTACTACATTCCCCTGACAAAATCACATGTGCAGGGTTAAGGAATCACAGAGGAAACAGGAAATTTATGCAAGGGCAGATAATTCAGTAAGCCAGAGTTGTGGTTCTTGCTCGGGATACATTGCCCCATTATTATACATATTCCTACAAAGTTCCATTCTAATATTTCTAAAGGTTAAGGAGGTATGGAGTGACTGAGAAATGCCTAAAATTACTTATCAAAGGGAAGTAACTCCAAAATGAAGAAAGGGGGAGCAACCATTCTTGTATGCCACGCATCGTCTTGTGATCATGCACATTGCTATAAAGTTTCATCATGATATTCCAAACGGTTACAAAGTTAAGGTATGCACAAGATATGTATACACAAAAATAACCATAATCAACTAATGAAAGGGATGTAACTCTAAAATGAAGAAAGGGAGAGCAGCCATTTTTGTACGCGACACATCGTTGAGACTTCATACACATTGCTATGAAGTTTCATGAAGATATCCCAAACGGTTATCTAGTTATGGCACGCACAAGACTGGCAGGGAAAAATTAATCAAAGGGGCATAACTTGGAAACTAAGGAAGGGGGAGCAACCACTTCTGTACGCGACACGTTCCCCCAACCTAATACATATTCCTACCAAATATCATGAATATATCCCAAACGGTTAATGAGTTATGGAGCGCACAAGAATGTTTACGGACGGACGGACGGACGGACGGACAGACGGACGGACGGACGGACAGCGCCATGACATAATACGTCCGTTTTTTCAAAACGGGCGTATAAAAAGTGCAGTAGGTCAAAAAACATATAGCTGAAAGAAGACTTCTCAAGAAACATTTCTATAATAGTTTTGTCAACATATCTGCAATGGCTTGGCAGTAAATGCCACTTTTCAATTTTCCCAATTATAAGTCAATGCAACTCTAGGCTGCCATAGCAACCAAACTAAAGAGCCGATTTTCATAAAAAAACCAACACAAACTTTTAATCCCCCAGCCTAGGATACTACAGATGAAATATGGGCCTTATCGGCCCAGTGGCTTCACAGGAGATATTTTTTAAGTATTTTTATTTCCATTTTTTTTTCCATGGCAACCAATAAAATGAGCAGCGGGCCAAAAATACATACAGCTGATAGAAGACTTCTTAAGTAACGTTTCTATAAAAAATTTGTCAACATATCCGCAATGGCTTGGCAGTAAATGCCATTTTTCAATTTTCCCCGTTATAAGACAGTGCAACTCTAAGTTGCCATAGCAACCAAACTAAAGAGCCGATTTTCATAAAAAAAAACATAAACCTTCAATCCCCCAGCCTAAGGATACTACAGATGAAATCTGGGCCTTATCGGCCCTGTGGCTTCAGAGGAGATAATTTTAAGTATTTTTTTCATATTCTTTTGCATTTTGGTTTCCATGGCAACCAACAAAAGGAGCAGTGGGCCAAAACATACAGCTGATAGAAGACTTCTCCAGGAATATTTCTATAAAAGTTTTGTCAACATATCTGCAATGGCCTGGCAATAAATGCCGTTTTTCAATTTTCCCCGTTATAAGTCAGTGCAATTCTAAGTTGCCATTGCAACCATTCTAACGGGCAGATTTTCATAAAATAAACACACACACAAACTTTCAATATCCCAGCCCGAGGATGCTACAGATGAAATTTGGGCCAATCGGCCTCGTGGCTTCAGAGGAGATGTCGTTTAAGTGTTGACGGACAGACGACGACAGAAGACATATGATAGACGACGACGGACAACTGCGTATCCTATAAGCTCCCCCGTAAAGTGCAGTCTGATCAGAGCCTTTTCTTGTCACCAATGCCACATTGTTACAAATCACATGATGTGGCTAATTTAAGCGCTATTGCAGCAATAGTTCATATTACATGTACATACGAGTAACACCTCAGACAGAGAACAAAATTTCTATCTCCGTTTACGGTGCATTATTAATACCCTTTCAGGGGAAGCAACTATCAAAATCATTTTTTTTGCCTTCTCAATGGGGTCAAATCTTAAAGAAAAGGATTTGCTAGGAATAAATTCTTTCCTTTAAGACTAGACCACGTTTTCAGACGGCTTTGCTGTCCCAGAAAACAGGAAGTCACAAATACATATCAGAATACAGTTGCCCTTACTTGTAAATTGTCATCATTTAACCCAATACTGGTCAAGAATTCTACTCCTCGGAGGTGCGTCGGAGACGGCGGAAACTATACAACAACAACAACAACAACAACTAGCAAATTGTGCACACTGATCAAACTGCTGAAAGACAGGACTTCTCTGCCGGGGTGGGTCTGGTTCCCAGCACATAACAATGTTACCTGTATAGGTAAAGGTGTGAGAATTTAGTCAACCAATCAGTGGACCAGAATAAACAGTTTTGATGATTTGATTGGCTAACTGGAGGTGTTGACACTATGAGATCAAGAGACAGAATGACACTGTGGAAGTTAATCCTCCTTATATAGGCCCATCCCTGTCTTTAATTTCCAGAATATGTACATAATGTACGCTATCTCTGTTCTGTTCTGTTTCAATTCTCGTAATGACGTTTCCCAAGTGGCTCAGCCATACGTAACCATAGCTATACACACCTGTCCGTCCATTCTTTTAATGCCGGGCCGGGTAGAGCAATCGGTAGGGCACCTGACTCGTAAGTCAGAGGTCCTGGGTTCGAATCCCGGTCTGGCCACATACTTTCGTTTCTCCATCCGCTGATTCAAGAAGGGCAGTTGTCAGTTACTGGCGAAAGTATGTGCACTTAGTACTGGTTAACCGCTTAAGAGGTCTAAGCCTGCCCAGGAATAGTGTGGTTAGGTTAACTGACCGTCCCGACATGACCTTAGTTGTTTACCGTGGACGTTAAGCATCAAATCAACCAACCAATAGAGTGGCTTATTTAGCAAAGGCAAGAAAAACAACTTGACGCGTTCCTGTTTTATAGTTATTTTCTCATTTGACTAACTATGACATACATATCATAGTATTTATGTGTGGCAATCATAAGTCACAGTTAGTAATAGAAGCTTGAAGTTCTATAGCCTAAAACTTAGTCAAATCGTATTAGAATATAATATAGGACTGTTGTAATGTCTGCAATGCTAAAGAAGTAAGAGCCAATTTTTCAATCCTCCCATTCAAAGTATACTGCAACTTTAAGGCACTACAGCAACCGAAGTACTAAATAGAGAATAGCTATTTATCATGCATCTGCTGCAAAACTCTCCTGATAACAGGGCTATGATAACATGATGTGATATCATGTCAAGTTAGATCTGCGCATGCGCGAATGTTATCAGCTGAGGATACCTTTAGAAGCAATCTCTGAAGACTATTGGCTATATACCGACGTTTGCCCTGATAACAACCTTCGATTGGTTAAATGACGTCACCGACATACGTCATAACGCATACGCGACGTCAGCAAGTTCGAACAAAACTGCGTTTGCTTTTCATTTGTTTGACTCTCTTTACGCCTTAATATCTTCTTATGATGCAAGATAAATAGAAAACCATGTAAGTGTCTTTTCATGTCAAGTTTATAAGTGTCTTATGATATCAAGTTTATCAGGCTCGACAAGAAACACGTTGGACTGGCTCAGCAAGCCTCGCCATTCCTACGCTGTTTCTGGTCTCGCCTGATAAAATTGATATGAACAGACACTAACATGGTATTCTCTATCTATCTGTCTATTGATACTGCAACACCCACTCGCGAGGATTATGTGCAGGACTTGATGCGCGCCAAGGCAAGTTAGTATACAGTGAGAAGAAGACATGAAACCAGAGGACCATTGGTCCTGTAGCTCACCCGAGTACATTCATCCTCAGCACTCTAGGGTAAGTAACTTTATGGCAAATTGTACAGTAGGTCTGAGCATCTGAGATTTTATGCTTGTTGACGGCATGTCCATATCAGAGAGTCTCATAGTAATGGAAAAATGCACTTTTCAGCTTTTCCCATTAAAAGCCTTAGACAAAATTTGACCTTGCCCTAAAAAAGGTCAAGGTCAATTAAAGGTCATAATTTATATAAATTTTGTAGTACTACAGTCCAAGATGCTACTTACCAAGTCTCAAAGCAATCGGCCCTGTGCATCTAGGGAAGAAGATTTTTTTTATCATATATGGGTATAATGGCCATCTTGGCCTGGTGACCTGGACCAAATACGGTATATAAACCTTCTTTCCCACTTTGCCTGAAAGCTGCATGTGAAATTTAACTGAAATTGGCCAAGTAGTTTCAAAGGAGAAGTCGTTTGAAAATGTTGACACACAACGGACAAGTGACCTTTAGCCAAGGTCATTAAACAACCTTGACCTCTAGAATTCTTAGGGATTGAAGTTGACTGCATTTCCATATCACAGAGCACAATAGCAACAGAAAAATAAATGCACTTTTTAAGCTTTTCCCATTCAAAAGCCTAACAGACAAAATTTTACCTTGCGGTAAAATAGATCAAGGTCAGTCCAAGGTCATCATTTATATAAGTTTTGGAGTACTTGAGTCCCAGATGCTACATACTAAGTTTCAAGGCAATCAGTCCAGTGGCTCTGGCGAAGAAGATTTTTTAAGGTTTTTGCCATATACGGGCATGATTGCCATTTTGGTCATGTGACCTAGACCAAATACGTGAACTTTGTTTCCCGCTTTGTCTGAAGGCTGCATATGAAATTTAATTGAAATTGGCCAAGTAGTTTCAGAGAAGAAGTCAAAAATATTGACACATTACAGACAAATGACCTTAAGCCAAGGTCACTAGATGACCTTGACCTCTAGAATTGATTGATTGATTTGTTGCTTAGCGTCCACGGTAAACAACTATGGTCATGTCGGAACGGTCAGTTAACCTAACCACACTATTTCTGGGCAGGCGTATACCTCCTAAGCGATTAACCACTACTAAGTGCACATACTTCCGCCAGTAACTGAGAACTGCCCTTCTTGAATCAGCAGAAGGAGAAACGAAAGTATGTGGCCAGACCGGGTTCGAACCCAGGACCTCTGACTTATGAGTCGGTGCCCTACCGACCTCTAGAATTCATAGGAGTTAAAGTTGTCTGCATTTCCATATCACAGAGCACTATAGCAACAAAAATGCACTTTTAAGCTTTCCCATTCAAAACCGTTAGAGACCAAATTTGACCTTACGGTAAAACTAGTCAAGGTCAACCAAGGTCATCATTTATATAAACTTGGTAGTACTAGAGTCCTAGATGCTACATACCAAGTTTCAAGGTAATTGGCCCAGTGTTTCTGGAGAAGATTTTTAAGGTTTTTTGCCATACATGGGCATGGTGGCCATCTTGGTCAAGTGACCTGGACACAATACATAAGCTTTCTTTCCCGCTTTTACCTGAAGGCTTCATAATTGAAATTGGCCCAGTAGTTTCTGAGGAGAAGTTCTTTAAAAATGTTGATACACAACAGACTAATGACCTTTGGCCAAGGTTCATGAGCTTGAGGTAAAAAAAACTAGGGGTAGGGGGAGGGTGTGTGTGTGTGTGGGGGGGGGGGGGGGGGCTAAGATGTATCAAAACCCTGAACCATTATCGAACATCAGTCCAAGTATTAGTATCAACTGAGTCCATCATCGTGGCACTGTGAAATATTATGTTTTCAGTTTTCATAAATATAAAACTTTAACCAAAATCTTTAAGACAATATTCTAAGTCGATGACCTTGATTTCAAGGTCATCCAGTGGGGTATGTATAAGGTGTTTTGTAGAAACTCAAAAAAGTGTCTAACATCAGTTCAAGTATAAACTAAATCTCTGCAAAGCATCATGCATCAGTTTGCAATTACAAAACTTAAATAAAGACCAAAATTTCCTAAGTCCCTGACTTTGACATCAAGGTCACTGAGCGGGGTTGGGGTAGTACTCTGTAGAATTAACTACAGTGCAAATATAAAAAGAATTCACAAATGGGTTCAGGAGATATGTGTATTTTAAAAAAACTTTAACCAAAACTTCCAATCAATAAAAAGACAATTTTCTAAGTCCATGACATCAAGGTCACTGAGGGGGGTGGGAGTAGTACCTTCGAAAACTTCAGACCAATATCTACCTTCGAAAAATTCAGACCAATATCTACCTTCGAAAACTTCAAACCAATATCTAACATCAGTGCAAGTATCAAACGAATCCATCCATGAGGTAAGGAGATATTGGGCTTTATAACCAAACCAGAGGGCCAATGGCCCTATATCGCTCACCTGAGCACTGAGGTTAGGCCATATGTTGCAAAAACTTTAAGTTGCCACAGCAACAAAACAACATGCACAACAGCAATAAAACACACCATTTATGTAGAGGATAATATCACAAACATTTATGCAAAAAAAAGCTTTATCCCCCCTTAATGGCTTCTGAAAAGAAGATCTTTGGCAAAATAGAAAATAAAAAAAATGAAAATTTAGCCTTTCAGCTGCAATGGCAACCAATCAAAATCAGGGATTTGGGCAAAATTCATATGGCTGGTAGAGGACTACCCCAGGAACATTTCTGTAAAGCTTTTGTTGAAATATCTGCAGTAACACAGAAATAAATACCAACTGTCCACTTTCCCCATTATAAGTCTATGGAAACTTTAAGTTGCCATAGCAACGAATTCACATGAGCAATGATAATATGAAATATAAATTAGGTAGAGTCTAATGTTATTAACATGTATGCAAAGTATCAACTTCATCCCCCTCATGGCTTCACTTTTCCCATTATAAGTCAATGGAAACCATAGCAACCAAAGTTCTTATGGGATTGGAAGAAAAAACAAAGTTTATGTAGAGGCTACTATCATCAACATGTTTGCACAATATCAGCTTCATCCCCTATATGGCTTCTGAGCAGAAGTTTTTTTTTATTTTTATCGAAAATTTACCCTATATTTTGCCATGGCAACCAATCAGGTTCAGCGATTTGGAGAAAATTCATATGAATCATAGAGGACTACTCAAGAAACATTTCTGTAGAAAAGAAATCTAAATAACTGCAGTGAGAAAGCAAAAATTGCCAATTTCCATTTTCCCCATTACAAGTCAATGGAAACTCTTAGTTGCCATAGCAACCAAACTGCTGGAGCAATTGCCATGAAAAACAGTAATTCTATAGAGGCTAGTACTAAGATCCTTTCAGTAAAGTTTGAGCTTTATTGGCCTCATAGTTTCTGCGGAGATGTTTTTTTAATATTTTTCTATTTTTAACTATTCGGTTGCAATGGCAACCAGCCAAATTGTGCAATTTGCATAAATTTAATAAGGCTGGTTGAGGACTATTCAAGGAACATGTCCATAAAAGTTTTGTCATAATATCTGCAGTGACATAGCAATAAATGCAAATTTTCCATTTTGCCATTATAAGTCAATGGCAACTTTAAGTTCCCATAGCAACCAAACTGCTATAGCAATTGCCAAGAAAAACAGTACTATTATAGAGGCTAGTACTAAGATCCTTTCTGTGAAGTTTGAGCTTTATTGGTTGATTAGTTTCTGAGGAGATGATTTTTGAATATTTTTTCTATTTTTAACCATTCGGTTGCCATGGCAACCAGCCAAATTGTGCAATTTACATAAATTTCATGTGGTTGATAGAGGAATACTCAAGGAACATTTCTGTAAAAGTTTTGTCAAAATATCTGCAGTGACATAGCAACAAATGCAAATTTTCAATTTTTCCCATACAAGTCAATGGAAACTTTAAGTTGCCATAGCAACCAAAGTTCTGAAGCAATTTGGATAAAAAACAGTATTATTGGTTCCCCCTGCCTATAGATGCTATACATGAAATTTGGTAATGATGGGCCTTGTAATTTCAGAGGAGATGTCGTTTGAAAATATTGACGGACGACGGACGGACGACGGACGGACGGACGGACGGACGGACGGACGACGGATGCCTGCCTATACTATAAGCTCACCTGTGAGCCTTCGGCTCAGGTGAGCTAAAAATCCAGTCCAAAAAAAACTCCCAATTTTCTAAGTCCATGACCTTGACATCGAGGTCACTGAGTGGGGTGGGGGTGGTACATTGTTAAACTTTAGAGCAATATCTAACTACAGTGCAAGTATCAAAAGAATCCATCCATGGGTTAAGGAGATATGGGTCTTTAAACAAGAGGACCATTGGTCCTGTAGCTCACCTGGGTCCATTCAGCCTCAGTACTCTAGGGTAAGTTACTCTAAGGCCATCGGTCAATAGGTTCTGGTAAAAAAGATTTTTAAAGGTTTTAACCATATATGGGCATGGAGGACATGTTGGTCATGTGACCTGGACTTTTGAAAAAATTATAATTCCCTTAACCCCCTCGAGGCTCTATATGAAATTTGGTTTCAAAATTGGCCCAGGGGCTTTTGAGGAGATGGTTTATTATTGTCAAAATGACAGAGTTCTGGGTCAAAAGTCAAAGAATGACCTTGACCTCTTGTACTCATGAATCTTCATGTACTCATTAAGATGACTGTAGATACCAATGTTTAGGCATAAATCTTCAAAACTTTCCATGAAATCTTATGTTCTAGCATTTTCCCACATCGAGGTCACTGAGTGGGGTGGGGGTGGTACATTGTTAAACTTTAGAGCAATATCTAACTACAGTGCAAGTATCAAAAGAATCCATCCATGGGTTAAGGAGATATGGGTCTTTAAACAAGAGGACCATTGGTCCTGTAGCTCACCTGGGTCCATTCAGCCTCAGTACTCTAGGGTAAGTTACTCTAAGGCTATCGGTCAATAGGTTCTGGTAAAAAGATTTTTAAAGGTTTTAACCATATATGGGCATGGAGGACATGTTGGTCATGTGACCTGGACTTTTGAAAAAATTATAATTCCCTTAACCCCCTCGAGGCTCTATATGAAATTTGGTTTCAAATTTGGCCCAGGGGCTTTTGAGGAGATGGTTTATTATTGTCAAAATGACAGAGTTCTGGGTCAAAAGTCAAAGAATGACCTTGACCTCTTGTACTCATGAATCTTCATGTACTCATTAAGATGACTGTAGATACCAATTTTTAGGCATAAATCTTCAAAACTTTCCATGAAATCTTATGTTCTAGCATTTTCCCACATTTGACCTTGCAGTAAAATAGTCAAGGTCAACCCAAGTCATTATTTTGAACAATCTAGATAGTACTGGAGTTCCCAATGCTACATACCAAGCTTCAAGGCCATCGGTCAATTCGTTCTGGAGAAGAAGATTTTTAAAGGTTTTTACCATATATGGTCCTGACGGCCATGTTGGTCATGTGACCTGGACCGTTTGAACAAATTTTCATTCCCTCAACCCCTGGAGGCTCTATATAAAATTTGGTTACAAATTGCCCAGTTGTTTTTGATGGGATTGTTTGATATTGTCAAATATGAGAGTTCTGGGTCAAAGGTCAAAGAATGACCTTGACCTCTAGCACTCACAAATCTTCATGTACTCATTAAGATAACTGTTTATACCAATTCTTAGGTATATATCTTCAAAACTTTCCATGAAATCTTATGTTCTAGCATTTTCCCATATTTGACCTAGCCGTAAAAAAGATCAAGGTCAACCTATGGTCATAATTTGAACAATCTTGATAGTACTAGAGTACCCAAAGCTACATACCAAGTGTCAAGGCCATCGGTCAATTGGTTCTGGAGAAGAAGATTTTTAAAGGTTTTTACCATATATGGGCATGGCGGCCATGTTGGTCATGTGACCTGGACTGTATGAATAAGTTTTTGTTCCCTCAACTCCTGGAGGCTCTATATGAAATTTGGTTTCAATTGGCCCAGGGGCTTTTGAGGAGATTGTTTGGAATTGTCAAAATATGAGAGTTCTAGGTCAAAGGTCAAAGAATGACCTTGACCCTTTGTACTCATAAATCTTCATGTATTCATTAAGATGACTGTAGATACCAATTTTCAGAACAAAATTTTCAACAATTTCCAAGATATCTTATGTTCTTACATTTTGACATATAAAAGCACAAAGAAGCAAATTTGACCTTACCGTAAAAAGGTGATGGTCAACCCAAGGTCATAATTTGAACAATCTTGGTAGTACTCGCGTACCCGATGCTACATACCAAGTTTCAAGGCCATCGGCCTACTGGTTCTGGAGAAAAAGATTTTTTCAGGTTTTTACCATATATGGGCATGGCGGCCATGTTGATCATGTGACCAGGACCGTATGAACAACTTTTTGTTCCTAAGGTCCCAGAAGGCTCTATATGAAATTTGGTTACAATCGGCCCAGCGGTTTTCAGAGGAGAAGTCATTTGAAATTGTGGACGGACGACGGATGGACGGACGGACGGACGACGGAGCCTGACCATACTATAAGCTCCCCCGGAGCCTCTGGCTCAGGTGAGCTAAAAACTTTAACCAAAACATCCAACCCGAACGCTGACACGGACGCCGTGGTGACAACAATAGCTCTTCCTGAACTTTCGTTCAGGCGAGCTAAAAATGCACTTTTTCAGCTTTTCCCATTCAAAAACACACGGGACCAAATTTGACCTTGCCATTAAATAAGTCAAGATCAACCCAAGGTCATCATTTATATAAACTTTGTAGTACTGGAGTCCAAGATGCTACATACCAAGTTTCAAGGCAATCGGCCCAGTGGTTCTGGAGAAAAAAGATTTTAAGGTTTTTACCATATATGGGCATGGCAGCCATCTTGGTCATGTGACCTGGGCTAAATATATAAACTTTTTGTCCCCTATCCAGTTATGGCTCCATATGAAATTTGGCTTTTATCGGCCCTGTGGTTTCTGAGAAGGTGTTTGAAAATGTTGAAGACGGACGAAGACGACAATGACCTTGACCTCTAGTATTCATAGAGGTTGACGAGGACTGCGTTTCCATATCACAGAGCACAACAACAACAGAAAATGCACTTTTTCAGCTTTTCCCATTCAAAAGCCTACGGAACCAAATTTGACCTTGCCATAAAATAGGTAAAGGTCAACCAAGGGTTATCATTTATATTTACTTTTTAGTGTTACAGTCCAAGATGCTACATTCCAAGTTTCAAGGCAATCGACTTATTGGTTCTGGAGAAGTAGATTTTTAAGGTTTTTTACCATGTATGGGCATGACGGCCATCTTGGGCATGTGACCTAGGCTAAATATATTGACTTTTGTTCCCCCATCCTGGTAAGTCTCCATATGGACTTCAATCTGCCCAGTGGTTTCTGAGGAGAAGTCCTTTAAAAATGTTGAGACACAACAAACGACGGCGGACGATACCGACAATGACCTTGACCTCTAGTACTCATAGTGGTTTACGATGACTGCCTGCATTTTCATATCACAGAGAACAATAGCGCAGAAAAAATGCACTTTTTCAGCTTTTCCCATTCAAAAGCTTAAGGTACCAAAGGACCTTTGACAGTTGTAATGTAAATTTGCCTATAAAAGTGATCAAAAATGAACTATTGGTATACTTCACAATTTCCACTGAAATGTTTTCCTTAGAACTCCCTCTTATTGGCTCAGAAACAGGTTTTTGTTTATTAAGCACAGAGGCTGAGATTTTTGGTGTAAAAAGCAAGTTTTTATAATTGAATGTATAGAAAATAGGAAAAGTTTTATAAAGATACTTCCCCCCCCCCCGTGCCTCAGCTAGCCACTTTGCATGTATGTGTGTACTGTCAATATACACATTATATGTGAGTGGCGAGCTGAGGCATGGGGGTGGGGGGGGCAATGATAGTCTACAGCTGAAAAACTGAAAAAAGGGTGGGGTAATTAGACCCTATACAGCTTAAAATACGGTTAGCATACTGTCTATTTACATATTATTGCATGCTATATGCAATTGTAGTGTTTACTTTATATCTAAGCATGTTTAACAAAATAAATTCAGTAAATAAGAAAAATCGAAAATTTGATGTATTTTGGATGACCGAAAATTCCACTTACCCCTTGAGAAAGTCAGTGAGAGTAAATATGCAGACGTCATATTTTTTCAAAATCAATATAAAAACTTTTTTTATAATTCATAAGTCTACATGTTAATGCTAAAATCATCAATTTTGGCTTCCCATGGAAGCTGTAGCAATGTGTTGAAAAATAGGCAAATTTGCATTGAAACTGTCAGAGGTCCTTTGACTGTGCCATAAAATATGCCATGGTCAACCCAAGGTCATTATTTATATAAACTTTTTAGTACTGGAGTCCAAGAAGCTACATATAAAGATTCATGGCAATCAGCCCAGTGGTTCTGGAGAAGAATATTTTATAAGGTTTTACTATATATGGGCATGGCGGCCATCTTGGTCATGTGACCTGGACCAAATACATAAACTTTAGTTTCCTCTTCCCATAGAGGCTCCAAAAGAAATTTACATTGATTGGCCAAGCGGTTTTGGAGAAGATCTTAAAGTTTGAAAATGGTGGACAATGACGGGCGGACAGACCCCACAGGATGCCTATACTGTAAGCTCACCTTTGAGCCTTCGCCTCAGGTGAGCTAATAAAAGTGTGACAGTGTTAATTAATTAAATAGACAGAAAAAGTTAAAAACAGGTTCAAAACAGTGTGTCTCATCTTTTAAGGCATTGGGTGGTCAAGTGACCGAACTGCAACACTAAACTGATCAAGTTTAGACAGTGTAACAATGTTTTCAGGTGATCTGTTCCATTGTAGTTCAATGTCCCACAAAAGTCCATGATTTTGCCTTGTGGCTATTATGGAGGAATGTGAACCTGTATTAGATGCATGGGCATGATTTTCAGAACTATGAATTACCCCTTTCTTTAGAGAAGGTTGTTTCTTATACTGCTTAGTAATCATTGTTTTGAATATTCTTTTTTTAATGTTTTATTCAACTGTACACGTATAATACTGTATCTAACATGTCTGTGTAAATGCTCTTGTATTTATGTACATATCTGAGGGTCTCGTGGAAGATTAGCTACTACATATTAATTGTATGCGCTAAATGTTGTCACCTTCTTAAATAAAGTCTTTACATGTACTTACTTACTTACTTACTTATTGTACAACAGCCAGTGGATACTTATAGAAATTTGCAGTTGTATGGATTTGGCGAAGGGCGAGAGGGTGGTTATACCTTGTTAGTCTGGTAGGCTGCTGAAAGTATGGCTACAGCTGAATGGCCACTAGAACATTTAAGCTATTGGCACAAAAACTCCCAAAACCATAATTTGTTGTTCTATCTTGACATGATCCAAAACCTTCTCTCAAGTTTTATTTGGATTTTGACCCAGCAGGGTTCGTTAATAAGAGAAGTAAAAAAAGATATAGTTCTGAATAAAAGTTGAAGAGTAAGGTGAATAAGGATGACAGGGTTAATGTAGTAAGAGTTTAAAAACATTTTATGTATTTAATTAAGGAAGGGTATGATTGATCTTACTGACTTCTACTGTAAAGGAGTCAAGATCTGAGACCTGGACGAGATCAGCTGGTAATCTGTTCATCATGGGAGGAACGAGTATTGACAACTAGTACAGACAGATGTATAATGGATATGTCTGTAAGAAAGAGGATGCGTGGTAATAGTTATACCATGGTTTGTCCGCCTGTAGGAGGAGATAATCCACGAGCTTTAGCTCGTGGATTATCTCCCGTAAACGCGGGCAACCATTGTATAACTATTTTATGCCACCCTTACCAGTGTAGAACTTGCTCACTGCGAAATATTTTGTGCTAAAGTTGGCGTTCTCTGGTAAGAGTGGTATAATGACAAGTATATCTGGTGGGCTGTTCGTAGTTTGCCTGAACCAGTATGGAAACCAGACCTTTAGATGCCATATATAAACTTCGGTTACAAAGGACCTAATATTTGAAAAGATTTACGATGGGCACACGAAAGACGGACCACTGCTTATTCACGGACTAAAAAACTGTGTCTGTAAGATGATGCCCCCGTGCTATACCTGTCCCCCAATCTCCATATCCCCAGCATCTCCCCCCTTACCTGCACCAATATCCCTCTCTTCAAAAGGAAATAAAATTTTTTGAGGGAACGGACGAACAGATGGATGGACGGACAGGCGGACAAGGGTAAAACATAATGCCCCCTGACTATCGTCACGGAGGCATAAAAAGCTATGGGCTCTGGGGAGCTAACAAGTACGGGACCACTAATATTTATGGTCTATCCATCTATAAAATATCAAGGCCGCAGCAGTTTCAGTTGTTGTTTTTGTTTTGTACAGATAAAATGTCACGAACAGATAGATGGACAAATAAACAAGCCAAAAGCAATATTCATCCAACTAGTTTGTCCATAAAAGGCAGGTGTTGTCGACGGAGACCTAAAATGGCTCCCCACTCTTAGTGTACTCCGGATGACTCTGATATTGCACAAACGGAAAGTATCTTAATCCTCGATCTAACTGTTGTAATTTTCTAATGTCTGTATCTTCCAAGCTAAAATCAAATACTGCTATATTCTCTTCAAGTCTTGGTAACTTCTCAGACTTTGGTATAACACAAAGTCCAGTCTCTAGCATGAACCGCAACAGAATCTGAGAATTTGTCTTCCTATATTTATCTGCTATTTGTGTAACAACTTTATCGTCTAGCAGCACGGGGTTTCTGTCACCAGCAGCATGGTGTGTCGGTCTTCCGGCTGCCCCTAGACTACCAAATGATGTGCATGCTATACCATTATTCCTACAAAACTCACGCAGCTCATTTTGTTGATTATAAGCGTGGCATTCAAACTGTGCATTCTGTGGAATTATTCTTGTATTCTTCATTAGCTTTAGCATTTGACTGGCGGTACAGTTTGACACACCAATACTCTTGACCCTCCCAGCCTGAACTTGTTCTTCAAATGCTTTCCAAGCATGTATGATATCATGGTGCTCAAAAATGTAGTTTCCGTCTTTGTCTGTAGGGCGGAGGTTACCGCCACCTAGATTCTTCAGACCCCACGGGCTATGAATCAAAAGAAGATCAATATATTTACTCTTAAGATTATCCAACGATTCCTCAACACAAAGTTTGACATCCTTTGGGTTCAAATACACCGGTGGAACTTTAGTAGTAATGAACAAATCTTTCCGTGATATTTTACCCGCTCTTTCCAGCCTGCGAACAGTTACACCGATGTCCGTTTCATTCTTGTAAGAATATGCTGTATCAATGAGTCTGTACCCTGCAAAAAGGGGAAACGAAATAAACAACTATAGATTGTAACTAAATAACAAACAACTAGACAGAAGGGAAAACCTCTTTGGTAAGTTTTGAGGAAATTTCCTCAAAATTTACCAAAACGGTCTTCCTCGGACAATATAGTGGTCTCGAGGAAAATGTAATGAGTTTTAATATTGGCTGGCAATGGTAACGTTTTAGTTTAAAAAATAGCCATCAGAGGAGATGGCAAATCCCCCGACCGAAGACCCCCATGGGCCTTGGTAAAAAGGGTGCACTTCAAAACACATATTAGTAATATATTGTCGTTCTTTTATGCTTCTGATTAACATTAACTGTTAACAGATGCATGATTATCTAACACTCAGACTACAACAGTATGCTTGACTGCTAAAAAGAGGTAATATCTCAAACAGCCACCATATACACAAATGTATAGCATACGATATATTCAACTTTCAAAATGTGTGAATAACTTCTGAAGTACAAGCCCTACAAATCTAATTTTGAGCTCTCTAGTAAGTGAATCTGGACAAAGAATCCAAATCTGGAGAAAAAAAATAAAAAAATTTTTTTTTTTTTTTGGGGGGGGGGGGGGGGGGTGCGGGAGGGGTCACGGGAATGTGGAGGGGTAAGAGAGAGTTAGGAACACTGATAAGATATCACATCACAGCATGATCATCAATATTCAAAAAGGTACACGGTTATTCAAATTCTGGAGCTGGCCAGGGTTATACAGTTATGGAGCAGAGACTCAAACAGCAGCTCAAACTACCAAAGGGAAATAATTCACTGAGTCTAAAAGCAAGAGTTATCATTCATGTATGAGACAAATTGTCATGACCTGTTCTGCATATCTGTGAAGTATCATGAAAATATTTCAAAAGGTATTCAAGCTATGGAGCGGACACCTAAAATCATCAAAGGGAAATAACTCCAAAAGTAAGAAAGCAAGAGTTGTCATTCTTATTCGCGACACATCATCATGACCTGTTCTACATATCTGTGAAGTATCATGAAAATATTCCACAAGGTATTCAAGTTATAGAGCGGACACGAAATCAGACCTAAAACCATCAAGGGGAAATAACTCAAAAAGTAAGAAAGCAGGAGTTGTCATTCTTGTTCGCAACACATCGTCATGACCTGTTCTACATATCTGTGAAGTATCATGAAAATATTCCAAAAGGTATTCAAGTTATAGAGCGGACACGAAATCAGACCTAAAACCATCAAGGGGAAATAACTCAAAAAGTAAGAAAGCAAGAGTTGTCATTCTTGTTCGCGACACACCCTCATGACCTGTTCTACATACCTGTGAAGTATCATGAGAATATTCCAAAGGGTATTCTAGTTATAGAGCGGACACGAATCTGCCAAAAAATCACACCTAAAACTATCAAGGGGAAATAACTCAAAAAGTAAGAAAGCAAGAGTTGTCATTCTTGTTCGCAACACATCGTCATGACCTGTTCTACACTTCTGTGAAGTATCATGAAAATATTCCAAAGGGTATTCAAGTTACAGAGCGGACACGAATCTGCCAAAAAATCACCAAAGGGGAGATAATTCAAAAAGTACAATAGCAAGAGTTACCATTCTTGTACGCGACACATCGTCATGACCTGTTCTACATAACTGTGAAGTGTCATGAAAATATTCCAAAGGGTATTCAAGATATAGAGCGGACAAGAAAGTGTTTACGGACGGACGGACAGACGGACGGACGGACGGACGGACGGACGGACGCCAGGCTCATCGCTATATCCCCCGAACCTTTCGGTCGGGGGATAAAAATGGCAGCCGTATGGTCGTACTGGATGACAGACAGAAATGATTTTCATGTTAAAACAACTTAAACACGAGAGGAATACATGTGCAACGTTTCAATAAAATTCCTCCACTTGTTGCAAAGGAGATGCAATAGCGAATAAAATCAAACATGGTCGCTGATGGCCTTATTGGCAAACAGGTCGGAGCCATTTTCATTTAGACACAGCTACACATGTTGAGGCCTACATCCCAGATAAGTTTCGAGAAATTCCGCCCACTGGTCTTAGAAGAGATGCAATAACGAGATTACACCAAGACGGACGGATGGACGGAAGGACAGACGATCGGATACCGAAGAGTCCCCATGAGATAAGCTCTCCCACAGTATACTCCAGTAGAGCTGAATAATTGGTCTGTACAACTGGAATAAGGCTTGGTAAATTTTACCTATTGAGATTGCATGTTCTACTGCTTCCTGTAGCTTTTCCCCACCCATTACGAATGTACCTAGTCCAACAGTAGGCATTACATGTCCGTTGTTCAGTCTGACAAATCTGTGAACAGCTGCCATCTAGAAAGATACAAGAACAGATTTGAGCCGCACACGATAAAACAAACAAAACGGCACGTGCGCCCAGCGAAGACTCAGATCAGTCTAGGCATTCGCCCAGGTTGATCAAGGTCTTCGCCATGTGCTTAAAGGGTAGCTAAGGATCTATGCAAGCTCCACGCGGACAGCCAACACTATGATCAGACTGGGCGAACGTCCAAGCTGATTTGAGTTTTCGTGTGGCGCACATGCACATGATGCTCCTCAATTACACGATTCAGCTGTTAACCATTTGCTGTATGCAGATGATTTAGTTTTATTATCCACTTCCGAAGAAGAACTACAAAGTAACATTCTTAAAGTACACGAATATTGCAATCAATGGGGTCTAGTTATAAACACTAGTAAGTCTAAAGTAATGATGTTTTCTAAAAGTGGTCGCGTGGCAAAGGATACATTAAAATTTTTCGTGGAAGAAGATGAATTAGAGCATGTAAAACAGTACAAGTATCTAGGGGTGACTGTTACCAGCACAGCTAAATTTTCAGTAGCTGAAGCAAATTTGAGTCTTAAGGGAAACAGGGCATTATTTTCAATCAAGCAAAGTATCTTTCATAAAAACATGAAGCCGTCGTCTGTTTTGAACATATTCGATGCCCTTGTCAAACCTATTGCTTTATATGGCAGTGAGATATGGGCAGCTTACAAGCCATGTTATAAATACAAGACGCTTGATGAGATGTTTGAATTGTCATTAAAAAGTAGTAATGAGTATGATAAGTTATACATAAGATTTTGTAAACATGTGCTAGGCGTTCACTCTAAGGCTTGTAATTTTGCTGTTATGAGTGAGCTTGGTCAGTTTCCATTGTTAAAATCAATTATGACAAGCGGCATAAATTTCTGGATACATATTATTCAGTCCAGTTGTGATTCATTGATTTCAAAAGCATATTTAGAACAACTTTAAAATAGTTCAAATGATAAAAGCGGATGGGTGCAGTTCATCAAAAACTTATTGTGTGACTTGGGTTTCTTTCATGTGTGGAATAACCATTATACCTTTAATTCTTCAAATTTATTAAGTGCAATCAAAAGTAAACTTAAAGAAAGACACATTTCCTTTTGGCAAAAACGTATGGCAGGAGACAAAGGTATGAAGAAATTGCAACTTTACAGACTTTTTAAGCGAAATTTCAAATTTGAGCCATATCTTGATGATTTGCACGATAGAAGTATAAGGAAATGTCTATGCGCCTTTAGGATAAGTTCTCACAGATTAAGGATAGAAAAGGGTAGGTACTGTGGAGAAAAACCAGAAGAAAGGCTGTGCGATCTTTGTAATGTTATTGAAAATGAAATTCATTTCTTGGGCCAATGTAATAAATATAATGTTTTAAGATCAACCATGCTTGAAAGTATTAAAGATACCAAGTTTGCTGCAAGTACCACTTTAGAGGAAACATTTATAAGCTTAATGACAAGTGATGATATACGCATTGTTAAAGCTGTAGCCACGTTTATACAAGATTGTCAAATTACATAGGCTAGTATTGTTAACTTTACCAAGTCTTTGAACTCCAAGCCGTTTATCTGACATTTTGTTCTTAAATGATAAGCAATTGATCAGTGTGTGAATGTATGTACGTGTATGTATGTATGTGTGTGAATGCGTTTGTTATTACCATTGTATGTTTGATTCACACGTAATTTGCCTTTAACCCATGTGATGGGTATAACTGTGCAATAAATAAATTCTGTTCTGTTCATGCCACTTTGTTGATTTTCTCGTGTCGCGGATCATTTCTTGATATTTGTTCAGAAGAGAGCCATATGCAGATAGTTTTGAAGGTCACTGGATTGTTTTTCATGGGAAGAAACTCTTCATTTGCCTCCCTTCTACACAGGGGTAAACTTTTAAAGGAAAGGATTTACTCATAGATGAGCAAATTCTTTTCTTTGAGAGTTGACCCCCTTTGGAAGGTTTAATTCGCACAGGAAAACAATCAGGACGTCGCAAAAATCGTTTCCCTTTTATTGCATGATGATGACTTGCGATTTTACGTCCTTTTCAACAGTATTTCAGTCATTTCAGGGCGATGGGAGGGTGATAATAAACAGCTGTTGGCAATTGGACCCTTTTTCCGAATCAAAAGATTTCCGTCACCGGGACTCAACTATAGACGGTTAGATCAGCAGCCAGCGCTTAACCCACTGAGCCACCAGGGCCCTATATAGTTTCCCTTTGTAAAACTGTTGGAAACTATGTAGGTCCATAATCTTAAATTCTGTGACTTCCCCATAAAACGTTTATTTTGTCTTTCACCCAGGCAACTGTTAGTACGACAAATTATCGTTTATGGAGAAACAAGAAGGGCATTGTCAGTTACTGACGAAAGTATTAGCACTTAGTTCTTGTTAACCGCACAGGAGGTCTAAGCTTGCCTGGGATTAGTGTGGGTAGGTTAACTGACCGTCCCGACATGACCATAGCTGATTACCGTGGAGGTTAAGCAACAAAACAGGAACAATAACCCCTGTCCCATAATTACCACCAACAATCCTCCCTCGCCACACAAACATACATACCCATAACTTATTTGGGGCCCTGTGAGACGATGTTTTTTTTTTTTATTTTAAATCAAATATTAATACGGAAACTAAGATGGTTTGGCCAAGGTCTCCTGGATTTGCAGAGAAAACTCTTTAGGGAACAGTGAGAGAAAAAGAAACAGGCAGACAGAAAAAGAGACAGGCGCGTATCATACTTTTAAAGTGCATGCCCATTCCATAGTAGCCTGGACAATTTCATATTACCTCTGGCGCCAAGAGGTGGCATCTTTAGTCCGGATATCCGGATAACATTTTCCCTTGTCCAAGTAAATGAAATGAGACGCAGTACGCGAAAATTGGGCTTAAAGTATTTGACAACAGTAACTACTCATAACCAATGACTGTGAGCCCGTGCAGTCTAGCTACAGTCTCCTTTATTATTATTTTTTCTCCGTAGATTCCTCAGGATTCATAAAAGTAGAAGCTCTGATCGGACTGCGCTGATGCATTGGCCGATATGAGCCTTTGCTGTTCGCGTATGAGTTAAGCCCCCTTTTTTGCATGTTGGAACTTCTTTTTTTTATTTCAGTCAGAACAAGAGCTGTCGCCTGACAGCATAGCTCGCCTGAATTGGTGCTTACTCATCACACAGTCGCTATGGTGGTGTGGACTGCTATGCATAAAACTTCATGCAAGCATGTCCATAATGAAAACACATTTATAAACAAAAGCTATCTCAGAAATATGTCTTAAAATAAAATTAAAATAAAAAAAAAATGAAATGAAATTTCAAAGTCCATGAGCTTGAGGTAAAAAACAGACGGGTAGGGGGTTGGAAGTGGGTTGGGGTGGGGTGGGGGGTAGGGGGGGGGATGGGGGGGGGGTAATTGGGAATGCTATGCATAAAACTTCATGCAAGCATGTCCATAATGAAAACACATTTATAAACAAAAGCTATCTCAGAAATACATGTAAGTCTTAAAATAAAATTAAAATAAAAAAAAATGAAATGAAATTTCAAAGTCCATGAGCTTGAGGTAAAAAAACTGACGGGTAGGGGGAGGGGAGGGGGGGGGGGCTAGGATGTATCAAAACCCTGAACCATTATCTAACATCAGTCCAAGTATTAGTATCAACTGAGTCCATCACCGTGGCAAGGTGAAATTATGTCTTCATAAATATAAAACTTTAACCAAAATCTTTAAGACAAAATTCTAAGTCGATGACCTTGACTTCAAGGTCATCCAGTGGGGTAAGTATAAGGTGTTCTGTAAAAACTCAAAAAAGAGTCTAACATCAGTTCAAGTATAAACTAAATCTCTGCAAAGCATTATGAATCAGTTTGCAATTACAAAACTTTAAAAAAGACAAAAATTTCCTAAGTCCCTGACCTTGACTCAAGATCACTGAGCGGGGTTGGGGGAGTACTCTGTAGATCTAACTACAGTGCAAATATAAAAAGAATTCATCTATGGGTTCAGGAGATATGTGTCTTTAAAAAACTGTAACCAAAACATCCAATCAATAAAAAGACAATATTCTAAGTCCATGACCTTGACATCAAGGTCACAGAGGGGGGTGGGGGTAGTACCTTTGAAAACTTTAGACCAATATCTAACTTTAGTGTAAGTATCAAAGGAATCCATCCATGGGTTAAGGAGATATTGGGCTTTATAAAACTTTAACCAAAACATCCAGTCCAAAAAAATACAAATTTTCTAAGTCCATGACCTTGACATCAAGGTCACGGAGTGGGGTGGGGGTGGTACCTTGTTAAACCTTAGACCAATATCTAACTACAGTGCAAGTATCAAAAGAATCCATCCGTGGGTTAAGGAGATATAGGTCTTTAAAAAACTTTAACCAAAACATCCAATCCGAACGCCGACGCGGACGCTGACGCGGACGCGGACGCGGACGCTGACGCGGACGCGGACGCCGACGCCGTGGTGACAACAATAGCTCTTCCTGAACTTTCGTTCAGGCGAGCTAAAAAGTAGGGTAGGCAGTTTATTTTACGAATATTATGAAAATACATGCACTTATTAGGTTCAAATAATTACAATCTACGCAGTTTGCTAATTGTATGCTCCAATCTTCGTTTTACTTTCGTACTTCTTCTTCAGAAGAACAAGAGATAAAGTCTGAGGAAAGTGTGTTGTAAGACAAGCAACACACTGCTTTAAACTCTGCAAATCATGATTTTCTTTTCTCATGTATACAATATTTGTTTGGGATTGGAGCAAAAACTAGAGTAGGTAGGGAAACAAGACAAACACATATTACTTTCTCAGCCTAAGGTTTCCTGCTCCAATGCATCAAACAGCCGCAACACAAAAAAGATGCTTCACGCGACACATATATTCCAACAGCAAAGGTAGTGTGCAGTCTAATCAAAGATTTTTCCTGGGTTTTTTTCTGCACAGTGTATGGGCCCTAAGGAATCTACAAGCTCTAGCTAAACTGCAAGGGTTGACAGGTTGGTTTGAGTCGTGACTGATCCCACATACGTCAAGCTCTTAAAGACAGTTGAGCCGCGACACAAGAAAACAAACATTGTGAATGTGCATCCAGTGCAGACTCAGATCAGCCTGGACCTCCGCCCAGTCTGATCTGAGTATTCGCTGTCCGTGTGGAGGTAGCTTAGGCCCTTAGCTACCCTTTGAGCACTTTGGTAAAAAAACTCCAAAAAAAAGTGTGGGGTTTAATGTAAGTTTCGGACCGTACGCCGGTCACGAACTTTCATGCCAGTGTAACGGTCAGAGTCTGTATTTAATGTGGAAGAAGAACCGGAGTACCCGGAGAAAGAACCACAGCAAGCTTGCTCGGTATACAGACAGAACCGAAACAGACGTAGTCTCGTCTGCCTAAGGCGTCAGAGACCAGTGGTCTGCTGTCGCAGGTCGAAACCCTTGACAAACAAGCTGCCTCGGGCCAGTGGAGGCAAGGTTGGGCGGTAAATTCCTCCCCTGGTATTTACCAGTGGAATTTACCGGTATTTACCGGTCTGGAAAATACTCCAAAAGTGGAAAATACTGGCAAATACTGGTCAATTGAACTTTCACCTTTGAATCTTGCTAAAACCAAACCCAAGATAACTTAAAATAATATATGTTCAAACTAAATGACTTAAAGATGCTTCAGTTAATTTTTATATTAAGTATCCTATGAAGTTTATCATCATAAAGAATAAAATGTTTCACAAAGCAGGCTGAAACAGCCAAACCGTGGATTTAAGACAAAAATTCTGACAATTTCACAAGTATGAACAGTATCTTGATTCTACTTTATTATTTGTCCTAAAACTCAACAGCATAAAATACAGGTAAGAAATTACAGGTAAATTCACCTTTGCACCTGGCCAGTCCCCTGTGACACCCAATTTGCAAGACAATGTCAAAATTGTTAAAACAACAAGTTTCAAAACAATGTTGATTTAAGGGAGCAGAGTATTGCTTGGGGCAAGGATAGAAACAATAAGTTGTCAGAATGGTTATCTGTTTTATACAAGGTTAGACAATAAGTATAACATAATATCCTTTATTATCAACTCAGTCCATGGTGACATGGAAAACATGAGGAAAACATATATAGTATATGTAGATGGGGGCTCAATAACATACAGTGTACAATTGGTAAGTATGACACTATACACGTACAAATATGAAATATAGGGGAAAAATCATATAATGACTATCTTTCTATGTAAGATTTTCCCCTATATTCAGTGCGGGCTGCTTGTTTTTTTTTTTCTAAATTAATCAGAGTTTATTTGCTTTCGAATTTTTGTAGTAAAGAAATGAAAAAAGTCCTTAGTTACAAGGAGGACGCACATTTGCGCATCAGTGACTCCAGGTAAATGTTATTTTAGAAAATAGCGAAACAGATTTGTAAATGTATAAAGTGCTATTCATTGTGATACATCTAATTCAAAGTAAGTAATGATAGCAAAGATTCATAAATTTTGATACGACACACCGACTCCACGGACACCTCCCTTTCTGGACTCAAACCAGCAGCATGCAGATTTGGGTCGAGAGAGGGCGGCCCCCGGGATCGGGTTCGTATAATGGTTTCTTTCCGTAAGGCATTATATAGGCTAATAGTGCAAAAATAGAAAAACCAATGAGCGATGTAGAGTGAAACAGAATCCCTTTGTGTACGCGATGTATGGAGACCCGGAACAGCACGCACATATGTGCACCCTGACCAGGGCCTCCCCACCAGCACAATTCAGTGTAGTTGAAGACGTCCATCAGCCTCCACATGGTAACGGGTCGTTTCGGCCTTATTCCCGTTCGGCCCCGGGTCGTTTCGGCCTTATTCCCATTCGGCCTGGGTCGTTTCGGCCCGGGTCGTTTCGGTCCGATTTCTGGGGTGGGTTGTTTCGGCCCAATTTTAGCGGGTCGTTTCGGCCTGACTTTTTATCATAGTTGTAAAAGACAAAAATGTGTCTTTATCCCAGTCATATCCACAGACGCTTGGGATTTGGACTTTGGCCAGTAGACCCTAGAGCCACAATGAAGTCTCAGTTTATACATTTATACAAGATATTAATCTTTGGCGAGCGAAACTGTGCATGAGTCCAGGAAACTATCGCGGTTTCTCTCCATAATTGGTACAAACCTATTAGTATTTGGTATCCTCAGATTAACCAGTCATTTATCTTCACAATGAGATGCACGTCATTGCATGAACTTGTCTAGTCTTTACAAATTTATTCAAAACAATTCACTACCATGTGAAAAAATGTCCATACACATAATTTACCCAATAATTACACAAATGGCTCCCAGCTTTTAAACCTGTAGAATAAGTATCCAGGTACCAAGGTAGATTATGTACACAGGTGAGCTATTCTTATTTTAGAGCTGACTGGAATCCCTATTGTGGTTCCTAGTGTATAAGAGGTCTCCATGCACAGAGATTGAAACGGGAAACCAATTATGTAAATTGACTGGGAAATTTTGTGTATGGACATTTTTTTCACATGACAGTGAATTGTTTTGAATAAATTTGTAAAGACTAGACAAGTTCATTCAATGACATGCATCTCATTGTAAAGATAAATGACTGGTGAATCTAAGGACACCAAATACTAACAGGTTTGTACTGATTATGGAGAGAAAACGGGATAGTTTCCCAGGCTCATGCACAGTTTTGCTTACTGAAGATTAATATCTTGTATAAATTGTGACTTCATCGTGGCTCTGTTGGCCAAAGTCCAAATCCCGAGCGTCTGTGGTCATATCTATCTATCTATCTATCTGGCCTGCTCTATCTATCTGGCCTGCATATATATCATATATCTATCTATCTGAATGGCCTGCATATGTATGTATGTGCATACATATGTATGTATGTATGTATGTGGACTGCACATCCATCCATCCATCCATCCGAGGACAGGCGAGACACACCATTGTTGTATAATTTGTTTTCCATTTAATCTCTAATTTTCCTTTGATGCCTAATTATCTTTATCGGTTGCCAATTAGTAATGTTTGTACTGTCACCAGTTCTTTAATTACCTATTTTAAAAGATTTTAACTACCCTGTTTGCTTATTAATTCAGAGGTGTGAAAATTATTTCATTGTAAATAAGTTCTTGAAAGGCGGGATTTTAAAGAGAAAAGATTTCTTTAATTGCCAAAGACAAGGAGAGATCGGATTTTTATTGTCTGGAAGAATTTCTTTTACGCGCCGACGACGAGGTATAAATCCTCGGAGAAAGTCTCCATTGGACGGACATACGGCGCCAAGTGTGTGCAACTATGGTTACGTACCGTTGAGCCACTAGGGTAACGTCGATAAGAGAATTGAACTGAACTAAACTGAAAAATCCCCAGCATCACGTACCGTTGAGCCACTTGGGTAACATCGATAAGAGAATTGAACTGAACTGAACCCCAGCATCACATGGACGGACGCTCGGCGCCCCGTTGCTGCGGCTATGGATTCGTTCCGCTGAGGTGCGGGGGCAACGTCGATATGAGAATTGAAATACAATTACTACCCCAGCATCACAACCTTGGGAAAAAAGTATTACTGAATAATTAAGGCCGAAACAACTCACCCATAAAATCGGGCCGAAACGACCCACCTTCGAAACTGGGCCGAAACGACCCACCCAATTGGGCCGAAATGACTCACCCCGGAAATCCGGCCGAAACGACCCAGGCCGAAACGACCCAGGCCGAAGGGGAATAAGGCCGAAACGACCCGGATTCCCTGCACATCTGCACAGGCTGATCCAAGTATTCAAGTACGTACGTAGTTCCTCGACATCGCTTGTTTTTTATAAATAGGTAAGCTATTTTCATATTATGTAAGGTACAGGAGACCCTGACAAGTCGCCTCTCACACCTCAGCCAAGCTACGAAGAAAATTAATTCAACCGAGATATCGCCTGTGCCAAAAAGAGCCGCGTGCGCAGGGAGGTAACGTGTCAGCGTCTCCATTGTCAACAGCGATAGTCAAGTTGAAGTACATAGAGGTGCTATTGGTATGGCTTGTGCTATAGTATAGCTTCAGCTCTTGAATACATTTATAGTATTCAGATAATAATTTGTCATAATTAGTCCTGAAGCTGAACCATCACACATCATTAACAAACTACTATTCATCATAAGTCAAAAGATCATATGCTGTTGTTGACCAAGACAACAAGACCAGTGCCAGATGTATTGACAGCAAAACAGAAGTTAGTGCCAAAGCTCCATGACTCCAAGCCCAAAGAGAGAAATGTCCAGCTGTGAAACAGGCTATTCCCCCCCCCCCCCCAAAACAAATTCAAAATTTCACTGACTAGAAAAACTATTTAATAAGTAGATACAAATGTTGAACATCAGTATAAGTATTAAGTCAGTGTCACCAGTATTACTGAAATACTGAATAGATTTTGGGAGTAGGTTATTGTATAAATTCCAAGCTGGTCAATTCAATCAACCAGTATTTGCCGGTATTTTCCAGTATTTGCCGGTATTTACCGGTAAATACAGCCGGCATGGAAAATACTCATATTTGCCGGCATTTTGCCAACCTTGAGTGGAGGGGTACACTGCTTCACTGGAAGGCAAAATCTTCCTCGGCAGCCTGCATCATAGAGAGGGCAGTAGTCATACCTCTCATAAAGTAAATTCGAAAGAAGTCAGTCCTACTGTCCCCTCTCAACAAACCCAGAATTTCACGGTTGACAGACGCAAGATTTATACCCGCCACCCACATTTACAAAAATTTCTAGATCTATATTACAATATTACAAGTCGCCTAGGTTGGTGCACAACAGCTAGAAATCAGAACCATGTTTTTTACATAAATCATATTACATCAGTAATGTCAATGGCAAAAATGAATAACATATGATGAGCAGAGTTCGTTTCGGCAAATACAGTTACCCGTCTATATACGTTATTATCTTTTGCAGGACACCTGGAACCACCCAAAATCACCTGGGTCACCCATCCAGGCACTAACCGAGCCAAACGTTGCTTAACTAGCAACAACAGTCCACCACTCTAACCACGTCGCCATAAAAGCATGCTTCTACAGCAAGGCGCTAGTAGAGGTATTTATACCCATTCACTACACTACTCCCTCCTTTTTCTTGAATACCGGATGGCTATCTCAATTGGCAGGAAGTAGTGCTCCGTGTGCTCGTACCTACACTTCTGACACCATTGCAAGACACCTGGAACCACCCAAAATCACCTTGGTCACCCATCCAGGCACTAACCGAGCCAAACGTTGCTTAACTAGCAACAACAGTCCACCACTCTAACCACGTCGCCATAAAAGCATGCTTCTACAGCAAGGCGCTAGTAGAGGTATTTATACCCATTCACTACACTTTTTTTTATTTTTTTAGCAACTGGCCCCGGACCCCCTCTCCGGGACCTTCACTCCCCGCCGCAACCACCATCATCAAGTGGAAATGTAGCTATGATAGTTCTAATCTCTTGCCTTTGCTTTACCTTACAAGATATAGATTTATAGGAAAATTGATGGGCCGCCTCCGATCCTGATTAATTATAATTATTGGAGTACATAAATATGGCGGGGCAACTCCTTCACAGCTATATCTGCAACTGCAATCACTACAAACTCCTAATATATCTGTAACTGCATGTTTTAGTTGCGAAAAAGGCAGATGATCTGGAATTTAGGGTTTTAGTAAATTACAGCCCCCTTCACAAGTATTTCGGTGATATCGAGCGAATGAGGAATGAGTGACTTCTGGTGAAAATGAATAACCTATGACGCTCAGAGCCATGAGTGTCTCAAGGTGTGTGTGTGTGTGTGTGTGTGTGTGTCAGTGTGTCAGTGTGGTGGTGGTGGTTTGTGTGGGCGGGGAGGGGGGGGGCGCCGCAATGTGTGTGGGGGGGGGGGAGGGGGGAGGGGGAACACCGCAGAGTGGATTGAGCCTGTGTCCATTACAAAGGACTTGTAAAAATGGGGGGAGGGGGATTACTGCCGCAGTGGGTAGGGGGAGGGTGTGGTACCGTCGCAGTGGGTTGAGCTTGTGTTCGTGAGTCCATTACAAAGGACTTACAATAGGCCTGCTTTTCACACTGTGTTTTGGCACTGCATCTAAACAGAGAAAAGGCAATGGTTACGATCAAGAACAATGAAAATAACTGTTGTTAAGAAAGAGAACATGCGTTATGATCAAATTCTCAGAAGGAAAACGTTGCATTTAGAATGCTTCATTTCCAATCCAAGTGTAGAGACAGGAACCGGACGTTTATGGGAACTATACTGACACCAAAAAGAGACTGTGCAGTTGACTTAGAAATCAAATTTGTATCCTATAAGTTTAAAATATAGGCAAATTTGGTATCAAAATGTGTGAAACGTATTTGGCAACATGATGCATTAACTTTAAATTGATTAAGGTAATTTATAGTATATTTCTTTACGTCTCCTCGTTACCTGTTATGACCTTTGTTACCCCGTTACACAACATGTTGACAGAAATATAAATTTTGGGTTAAAGGGCTATATGCTATCTAGTTCAGATCCCATGTCGTTACCTATTGTTACGTTTGTTACCCTGTTACCCAACCATTTTCATTGATACATGCATTTTAGTTAAAAGGGCTACATACTATCTAGTCCAGGTTCCCGTCGTTACCTGCTGTTACCTATGTTACTCCGTTACCCAGTCATGTTGGCCGAGATATGCATTTCAATTCAAAGGGTGCATACTTTCTAGTTGTGTCCACATTGTTACCTGCTGTTACCTTTGTCATCCCGCTATCCAACCATATTAACTAAATTATGCATTTGAATTTAAAGGCCTGCATACTATCTCGTTCAGATCTCTGTCGTTACCTGCTGTTACCTTTGTTACAATGTTTCCCAGCCATTTTCACTGTTCTAAAACATGCATTTTAGTTTAAAGGGCTACATACTATCTGGTGAAGTCCCCGTCGTTGCCTACTGTTATCTTTGTTACCCAACCATATTGACAGAAATATGCATTTTAATTTAAAGGGTGCATACATTGCTGGATTATGCATTTTAGTTTAAAGGTTTGCATACGTTCTGAGCAAGGCCCCAATTCCCCATCGTTACCCGCTGCTACCTCTTTTACCCTGTTACTCATCTAATCTAATAGTACCCAGTATCCAAACACAATCAAGAAACTGTATGATTGTTAAAGAGGTGTTACCTCTGTTACATGTGTTAATACCCTTGGTAACAGAAAATACACTACTGGAAAAAGAGTAGTACTTTTAGGAAATATGTTGATAATTACTCCGATGCTTTAGAATCGAGAAAAAAAGAAAAGGTAGCCTGTTTTTTTTTTGTTTTTGTTTTTTTTGTTTTTTAATTCAGTCGATTTTGAATCCTTCTCTCCCTTTCACCCTCGTTCTAGTCGATTTTAAAGCTATATTTTTCTTCGATTTCTTCTTTTTTTGCACCCCCCATCTGTCATGGTTCATAGACTTACGGTTAGATAGATAATTTGAGAGAGAGAGAGAGAGAGAGAGAGAGAGATCCGTCTAAGAATATTAAACTATCTTATTTCAGCTTTTTATTTTCGACTTTGAATAAAAAAGTTTTTACTTTTTTTTCTTTTGCTACATTTTCGAGTTATTATCTCAACAATCTATGTATAGCTGACATCTGTCTTTCTAGTATTCGCCTATCTGGCTATTTTGAGCTCCCCCCCCCCTCTCCCCCCTCGGGTCAGTGCTCCCTCTAGCTCCCTGAAAATAATGCCCGATTCTCCCCAGCTCCCTAAAAATATTTTCTCGTGCTCCCTAAAATTATTTTGCTACTGCTCCCCAAATCCCTTAAAGTGATTTATCTGCTCCCCAGCTCCCTAAAAATATTCAAGCCTGCTCCCAAAAATTGTTTGGAGGTCATCTCCGCCTCTAGCCAGAATTGAACCTGAAATGCTAGCAATAGCAAGTATGAATGCCCATCAGAAGTCATTTTTGATTAAAAAGAATGACTAAAATGGTAGACTAAAATGATTACCAGTGATTATTACTTTCATATATTGATATGAATAAATGGGGAGGGAGTGTCTGGGGGCTACGCCCACCAGAAGCCAAAAACAATTAAGAAAATCACATTCTGACTGTGCTCCCCAGCTCCCCCAAATTAAGAGCTTAAAGCTCCCTAGCTCCTTGAAATAATTGTTATTGCTCCCCAGCTCCCTGAAAATAAATGACCATTCTCCCCAGCTCCCCAAAACCCCTGGGAGAGCCTCTATTTTATATTGATTTGCTACTACAGCTTTTGGGCACTTCATTAACTATGACTGCAACTGCACGTTTACAAACAGTATAGTAAATGTGCAGTTGCAGTTATAGATAATGAAGTGCGATCAGAGTTACCTTTGCTAATTTCTTTCACCGTTTTGGCGGATTGGTGCTACCCCAACTTTTGCAGGCTGAAAATGTAGGAACTACACATTGTTTTATATGGCTTTCTCTTTTTTGTAATTCTTAGAACCTCACATACACTTGTCAGGATTAAATGCCATTAACCACTCCTTTTCCCATTTTTCTATCCTGGTGAGATCTGCTTGGAGAGCTTTACAGATTGATTTGAGACGGCGAGGTACATGATTGTGTCATCTGCAAACAGCCTGATGTTACTGCGTATGGTAAACGTGTGAGGCATGTCATAAATATATAGCAAAGATCAATATTTGTTTTTTAATTTCAGGACGCCTCAAGGAAGATCCAGCAACACAAATAGCATCTAGGATGATTGTTTATTCATACTGCATGGTATGACATGTCCAAGAGTCAAGAAATAATGTTTACTGGGTCAATCCTGAAATGAGTAGTTTTACCCATACACGGAGAAACTTGTCAGATTTTCTGGATAAACAGTTAGATATCCTGTTCTTAGAAGCAGTTGCAAGAAATAAACAAAAACAGTTGGAAGTGACTGGTCCAGATGCTGACAGCAACATTTGTAAACAAGTATCTTGTGATACAACTGTTTCAGATGGTAAGTTTGATAAAATGAGCCGAGGCACGACAAAACCAACAAAGTGGCATGTGCGTCCAGCAAAGACTCAGATCAGCCTGGGCATCCGCCCAGTCTGATCAAAGTCTTCACTGTCCGCATGGAGGTAGCTTAGACCCTTAGCTACTCTTTAAGCGCTCAGCGAAGAGTCTGATCAGACTATGAGGATTCCCAGGTTGATCTGAGTCTGCGCTGGGCACACAACCACTTTGTTGGTTTTTGTCATGTGATGGCTCAAACCTGTTTACCTTAAGCTTTAAGCCTTAAGGTGAATGGATAGACTTTCCGTGAAAGCAACACTGCTAGTTTCATTTTTTGCTGCCCTTCTTTATGGGGGTCAAATCTTAAAAGGAAGAATTTGCTCATCTAGGAGCAGATTCTTTCTTTTAAGAGTAGACTCATGTATGGAAGGTTTTGTAGTCCAGGAAAGCAAACAAGAAGTAACAAAAGTGGTTCATCGTTTGAAAAATGGTGGAAAAAACATAAAAGAGTACCAGTGTACTTGTAGTACACCTTAAACGTTTGGCCCTGTCAGCCATTTTGCAACGTACCATCTTTTTTTATGTGGTAAAATGTATTTTGCATTATGCATGGAGATTCTGTATTTGTTGGGAATAATTGGTTCTGATAGACAAGGAATTTAAACCCTTTTATGCAGAAACACTCTCTATGAAGCATTAACATATGCAAAAAAAATCAAAATGAATTTTAACCCATCATCTTCACAAACCAAAGTACTAAGTCCACTTTGTTCCTTACTTACCCTTGACTGATGGCCTATTCAAAAATCTAATTTCTTACTGCACCATTCCATTGAATGCAAGCAACTTTCATCATACCCAATCAAATTATCTGTAACAAAACATTTTTCAGCATAACAGGCACCCTTATCGTTAGAAAAACATCATTTTAACCGCAAATAACTACCAAAAAGAGTTGATGGTCAATATTTATCAGTGTTTTTGAATATTATGTGAAGTTGTGGGACAACTGTGTTTTGCAATGGCTCTTCTGAATGTTCTAAAAATAACACATGCCATGGGGAACAACTCACTGCAGCCAAAAGGTGGCACTGCGGGAAATCTGATTTGGGAATAGGCCATTGGCCAAGGGTATGTAAAGAACAAATGGAACTTGGTACCCTTGGCTTACAAAGATGTTTAACCCATATGTAGTACCAGTATATTAATATGTTCAGAATCATTTCTCGGGCTATATGTAATAAAATTTACAACAAAACTCTATATATCGTATTTCTTTAATTTTCCAGAAGTTTTGAGGAGAAAGCAAATCATTGCAAGTCCATCACCATCTGACAGGGAAAAATGTCACTCAGTATGCAGGTAATTTTATTATCCACGACATTTGCTGGTAGTGCTGCCAGAGTAAGCCCAATGCATTCTGGGTATTTTTTGTCATCTGCTGAAATTGTTGTCTGCATCAAAAATCAAGATTGGTCTAACTAACTCTTGTAGAAATGATGTCTAGTCTGCAAACAGTTTGGATCCAGATCAGGCCCCAAACTGTTTGCCCAGATGCCCCATAAGGGGTGTCCCGAATGGAATGGGTTAACTGTTTCATAGGTTAATCAGTCAGTAAAAGGCATATAATTTATTAACAGTTTGAAACTGATGGTACCTGATCATTTCATCCATATTTCCTATGACCATATTACCATAAGCAGAAATTTCACAAAGATTCAGCATATTGTGGGGGATTTCCCAACACTTTTTATCAAGTAATTACCTCCATTTTAACTATAGGTATAGCCTTATATGTTCACCAGTCTGTCAGGAATGTTTGAATCACTGTACATGTTTTACATGTATATTAGAAGTTCACAATCATTTTCTTTAGTCTGTGTTTTTTGTCACCAAACATTGCAGGTCACAGTCCATTCTTGCAAGAGTTGTGTCCCACAAAGCTCATGGAAGCCAACAGACAAGTCATACATGTTCTTCATGTACATCTCCTGTGAAGTCAGAAAGAATATCTACAGCAAAAGAGACTGAAAACAGACATAATCTCCCTGTCTCACCTGTCAGGAGCATAAGGAACCATACAGTTGTTTCAGATATCAGGACGGTAGGGAATGGTGAAGAAGTTGTAGATGCTTCTAGTAGGTTGACAAAGAAATCAAGTTGTGAACTTGAAAAATCTTCCAGAAATATAAATTCACCAGTGAAGTCATCTAGAAAATTGAGTAATGATTTGAAATCAGAATGTGTTGATGAAGAAGTGGCTTGTTCACCAGCAAAGTCTGTGAGAAATTCCAGTGGCGCGAATGAGCAAACTGACAAAATTAAGAGAAAAATAGAAGGGGGAGTGATTCAGAAACTTGATGCTGTAAAATCCAAGAGAACAGAATCAAATTCAAGATTTATTTATGAAATTAAAGGTGGTACTAGTATTAGCAAAGAGAGGAACAGTGGTAGTAAGATGCAGAAAAGTAGTGATAGGGTTTTACCTGATTCAAAATTAGCTGACAATAAGATCAACTCAAACTTGGTTGCTTGGTCTTCTAAAAGGAGAAAAGTTGGTGATAATGACGGTTCTGCAGTCAGATCTTCCAAAATAATTGACGAATGTCTGAAGACTAGGTCTAAAAGTAAAAGAAATAGACAATGTGACTACATACTTAACCATACAGGAATGAATACTGCTTCAAGTCAGGAGAGAAATTTAAATATTCCTAACAAAATGCAGTATTTTGAAAGTTGTGTTGAAAATACAGACATAAACTCCAGTATTAATGATCAAATAAGGAGTAGCAAGGGAAATGAATCTAAGAAAGGTGTCCTTAAAGCTGATTTGGAAAATGCCCAGATCAGTGAGTTGGACTGTAATCCAGGGTCTGTAACCACCTCAGCACTCTGCCAAGTCAATCAAAATTCTAAAGAAGATATGACGAATGACATCCGTCATGAAAATGCACAATTTTCTGGTACACAAACTATGCTGGGTGATAGTCATGTACATTCTTCTAACAATCAAATTACAAGTGTGAATGAGTTAGATGACATCATTCCTCTTGTAAAAACGAGATCTGGGACAGTATATGACAAACCCATCTGGAATTCGATTTTGTCGCATTTTGAAAGCTAGTTACTATATTTTGAATAATATTTGCAAAAGTTGCATTTTCTGGAAACTTCAAAAAGTGATTGTCCACTCGGGCTTCATTTTGAATTTGCAATTCTCAGAATGACTCTTTGCATTGTCAGATAAAGGCCACAACCATTTCATGAGTTATGTTTTTTTCAAAACTTCGCATAATGCAAAGTATTCTGAAAATGAAATCTTTTGCTAATATTGATTTACATTAACAGTGCTCACACCTTGTACACTTGCAAATTGGTCCTCACTTGGAAATTAAAAATTCAAGCTGCTGCAATTAACAGTGGTATTGGACTCACATGACTCTAAAGCATATTTGAGCCGTGACATGACAAAACCAACAAACTGGCATGTGCACCCAGTGAAGACTCAGATCAGCCTGGGCTTTTGCCCAGTCTGATAAGGGTGTTCGCTGTGTGCTTACAGGGTAGTTAAGGGTCAAAGCGATCTCCATGTGGACAGCAAAGACTCAGATCAGACTGGGCGGATGCCCAGGCTGATCTGAGTCTTTGCTGGGCGCACATGCCACTTTGTTGGTTTTGTCATGTGGCAGCTCATTTGTTCACAGGTTTTGCTTGAAAGTAAAAGAACTGATGGAAGTTATCCCTATACCCCTGAAAGTGGCCAAACTGAAAGTTCATTTTGCCACTTATTATATTTCCAGGAGTTTGTGATAACTCACCAGTTGATCTTTTACAAAGCTGAAATTATGTACAAATGAGCTGCGACATGACAAAACCAACAAAGTGGCATATGCACCCAGCAAAGACTGAGATCAGCCTGGGCATCGGCCCAGTCTGATCAGAGTCTTTGCTGTGCACACGAAGCTTGTTTAGATCCTTAGCTATCCTATAAGCGCAAAGCAAAGACTTTGATCAAACTGGGTAATGCCCAGGCTTATCTGAGTCCTTGTATGGCACACAATCACTTTGTTGATTTTCTTGTATCGTGGCTCAAAAATGCTTTACATACATGGGAGTCAAATAGCCTTGTTATATTTTGGCAATCTGTTTGTTCTGGTCTGAAATTTTGCTGTTCATTCACATTGTCTGTGGACTGGACACAGTGATTTTGCAGAATATATCACAACTCAGCTGACAGCAGCATATTTTCCAGCTCTCACATATTATATCATGGCTGGGCAAGTATACTGCCCTCAGAAGACTAGTCACATCAAAATTGTGACATGACATGATCGGTTTTTAACGTTATCAGGCACCAAAGGCACATGGAGGCAACGCCGGTGAAACCAGATTAATTTTTTAGCTCACTGGTAGCCATGCATGAAGCCTAAATCAAATTCTGACTCGGGCTTCTCGCTCGGACGCCGTGCAGGAAAAAGTGTGAGCTAACTGTAAGTTACTGTGTTTTTGAGTGTTCAGCCAAAGTGAGCTGCTAACGGTGTTCTATAGGACTTAGTCAGTTCCGACTATTACAAAATGTCCCAGGCACCAGTGCTCGCCCTTGGTAAGTTGTGCCGCCGAGAGGTTACTTGGAATCAGGTCAAAGACGGTTCCAGCAGAATCCACCATCCACATCCCAGCCGCAGGCTCCCCGACCATCCCACATCCCATCTCAGTCGTGGACATCCAGACCATCCCATGACCAGAGAGACCTCCCTGGACCCGAGCAGACCGCCGTCACCCTGCACACATGCAGGCAAGTAAGCATAATTTTGAAAAAATACAAAAAAAGCCGAAGAAATTGGCCTAAAACGGCCCTCTAGTGCCACACTAAGTTTTAGGATTGCAAATTTGACTGGTCATCTAACAAGAGCTGTCGCCTGACAGCATAGCTCGCCTGAATAGGTGCTTGCCCATCACACAGTCGCTATGGTGGTGTGGACTGCTATGTATAAAACTTCAGGCAAGCATGTCCATAATGACAACACATTTATAAACAAAAGCTATCTCAGAAATGTCTTAAAATAAAAAAAAAATCCACATGAAATTTCAAAGTCCATGAGCTTGAGGTCAAAGAACTAAGGGGTAGGGGGGAGGAGGGCAGGGCTAGGATGTATCAAAGCCTTTAACCGTTATCTAACATCAGTACAAGTATAAGTATCAACTGAGTCCATTGTGGCACTGTGAAATTATGCCTTCATTAATATAAAACTAATCAAAATCTTTAAGACAAAACTCAAAGTCCATGACCTTGACATCAAGGTCATCCAGTAGGGTAAGTATATAGTGTTTTGTAAAAACTCAAAAAAGTGTCTAACATCAGTTCAAGTGTAAACTAAATCTCTGCCATGCATTATGAATCAGTACACAATTAGAAAACTTAAATAAAGACCAAATTTCCTAAGTCCCTGACCTTGACATCAAGGTCACCGAGCAGGGCTGGGGTAGTACTCTGTAAAACTTTGGACTAATATCTAACTACAGTGCAAATATAAAAAGAATTCATCTATGGGTTCAGGAGATATGTGTCATTAAAAAACTTTAACCAAAACATCCAATTAATAAAAAGACAATTTTCTAAGTCCATGACCTTGACATCAAGGTCACTGAGGGGGGTGGGGGTGGTACCTTGGAAAACTTCGGACCAATATCTAACTACAGTGCAAGTATCAAAGGAATCCATCCACGGGTTAAGGAGATACTGGGCTTTAGAAAACTTTAACCAAAACATCCAGTCCCAAAAAACTCCCAATTTTCTAAGTCCATGACCTTGACATCAAGGTCAAGGAGTGGGGTGGGGGTGGTACCATGTTAAACTTTGGACCAATATCTAACTACAGTGCAAGTATCAAAAGAATCCATCCATGGGTTAGGGAGATATAGGTCTTTAAAAAACTTTAAACCAAAACATCCAATCCGGACGCTGACGCGGACGCGGACGCGGACGCCGACGCCGTGGTGACAACAATAGCTCTTCCTGAACTTTCGTCCAGGCGAGCTAAAAAGGCATATTTAAGGGACTTTTAGTGTAGAATCATGGTTAGGGGGTAATTCACCTGTTTGCCCAGCCTTGTAAAGAATTTGTATAATATACGCGTGACCTACTTTTCGATGGAAACATTCCGGTCCGGTCTCATATTTACATATATACATACATTGTGTTTGGTGTTGTACCTTTCCTTCACGTTTCCATCGGAGGTTTGGGAAAACTGCAATGTTTCCTTGCAGATTTCCCAGTTTTGGGTTTGGGTGGACCGTTTATTTCTCAATTGGGGGTTGGGTGGGCCTGCAAGAGTAGTTTAGTAAAAATGTAGGTGTACTGTGCGTGCGTGCCTGTGAGTGAGTGAACTCGGGTTTAACGTCCCACCAACAACGAGGTCATATGGAGACGGGGCGTGCCTGTGTGTATAACAAAGGGGAGATAGGGGAGTGATGGTGCTTTTTTGGGGTTGCAACGATCATAATTGTCATTAGTTCATAACTAGCAACAACCATAGAGGATAGGGATCGGGAGGGGCCTGAATTTGTTAAAATCTTCATCTGTTCCTTCTGTCTGGCTTTATCTGTGGTAGCTTGAACTAGGCCCTTGAAGGACCATTTAGTGTTCCTTTAAAGAGAAATAAACTCTGTGGTTCTGAAAGAGAAATACACCAAGTTCGTTAGTAGTTTGTTCAACATGCGGGTTTCCTCATGCAGGGACTGTATTTAAGTAATTAAAGTAGGTTTTCCGCATTTGGATTAAGTTTTTGTTTTGATGTTTTCTCTTAGGGCCGCGCCATGTTGTTTAAATTGGGTCAATGATGGCTTCATTTTGTTAGGCGTCCCCAAAAATTCCAATGTCTTAATAGCAATGTTTTGAGAAGTTTTCATCCTTGTGTGACCGGCATGTTGATTATATTGGTATGCTGGCATTTCAGCATGTGAGTATCATTTGAGAGTTGAAAGGGAGAGGGAGAGAGCGGAAAGAAAAAAAAAAGGACAGACGGGACAGGAGGGGAATTCTGGAAGACGGGGGTTTGGGTATAGGATATGGTGAGGGTGGGTCTGTATATGTATTGGGATGGGGTCAGCCCCATGACGATACCCATCAGGGGCGTGAAACAGTACCATGGGGAGAGAGAAAAAAAAAAAAAAAGGAGGGGGAAGTGGGGGAGCAAATTCTTTGGTGGGAGCCAGAAAATTCCCAGGTATCAACATCAGTGGGGTCGCACCCAAATGGTCTTTTGCGCAGATCCGCATAAATCACTTCCCATGCTCACAGGCCTCGCGATCCACTGGTGGCTTTAGCTATACAGCTTGGGGCTTCCGGTAACGTATGGCATGAGGGGCTCTCTCTGGGCCATTGTCAACATACGTTCTAGATTCCCCAAACTGCAAGCCTCCATCAGACTTCGCTGCGCTATTTCTGGTGGAAGGGGCCCCCTGTCCTGGCTGGGTCCAGGGCAAGTCTGTGGAAAAAAAAATATGGGGGAGCAAATTCTTAAATGGGGAGCAAATTCTTTTGGGGGGGCGGCAAATTCCATTATTTACTTATGCAATTTGCAGTGGTATAAGTAATTTGGGATTGCCTGGGACTCATCAGGATGCTAATTTTTAGGTGAGGTCTAGTTCTTTGGTAGGGGACAACAAAAAAAAAAAAAAAAAAAAATGAAAAAATGAAGAAAGAAAAATCCCAGATATAAATCAAGTGGCAGTGGGATCGCACGCAAATGGGCCTGTACGTAGTTACGCATAAATCACTTCCCATGCGCACAGCCCTCGCGGCCCACTGCTGGCTTTAGCAATACAATTCGGGGCTTCTGGAAACGCATGGCATGAGGGGCTCTCTTTGGGCCATTGTCAACTTGCGTTCTGTCTTCCCCAAACTGTATGTCTCCATCAGACTTTGCTTTGCTAGTTCTGATGGAACAAGCCCCCTGTCTTGGCTGGGCCCAGGGCAGGTATAGGGGGGGGGAAATAGGGGGAGAAATGGGGAGCAAATTCTTGGGTAGGGAGCAAATTCCCTTCTTTGCTAATGCCATGGGCTGGGAGGGCATGGGATTGATGGTGATCTAGGTTATAACCGTCTCCGTCCCTGCGGCCATAACAAGTAACTGAGTTTGCCTGGATTTCAAGAAGCTGCCTGTGCCAGTTGGTCACAGAGATGACCGTAGCTAAGTTTTGTTTCTAGGGATGTAAGTGAGGTCAAGATTCCATTTAGGGCTTAAATCATTAGCATTTGGTCTAAACCTTATTTTGGGTTAGTTGTTTCCAAAAAATATTGCATATTTAGAGTTTTAGGGGTTTGTCTGGTCCTGGGAGTTTTGGTAGTGTTCCAATCTTTAGGGAAGTGAAGGTTTTAATGAAACAATAGGTGTACAGTAGCTATTTCCTCGCTGCTAGTTGGGGGGGTGGGGAGGGGGGTTTCTTTTGGATATTTCTAGGGTGAAAATGTGTCGAATCTTATAATGGTTCAGTCCATTTCCAGGATACCAAGCCTGTTTGTTAACTTAAGGGGGGTTGGGGGACACATTATTTTTGGGCTAAAGTGGGAAGGATTATTGATGAACAACAGGACTGTAGCTTATTTCTTATTGTGAGTTGTTGGGGAGGGAGGGCGTTTTTTTTCTGTTGTTTCTAGGGAGCAAAATTAATGTGTTGAACCTTGTGATGGTTCTGTTATTTTCCAGGTAACCAGGCTTGGTTATGAGATTTAGGTGATTGGATACACCTTAATTTTAGTCATTTTCGTCATACAGAGGTTATTTGTACGACTAGGGGGCTAGTGTATTGAACCTTATTATGGTTCAGTTATTTTTCCAGGTGACCAGGCTTGTATGTGAAATTAAGGAGGTTGGATACACCTTAGCAACAAGGGCCCAATGTAAAGAAATTTCGGGGGTGATTTTTCCTTATTGTGTTGGGTTCTACCTATATCCTGGCAATGTTATTGGTTTTGTCCAGATATTCGAAGACTGCCTTCTGTATTGTACTTGCATGTTCCTTGGGGGGGGGGGGGGGGGGGGGGGGGGGGGGGAACAGGAGCAGTCTCTGGTCTATAGAATGATATCCTAATTTAAATATGGTGGATTCAAGGTCTCGCCTTTGATTGCTGTGAGCACAGTCAAAGAAAATGTGGTCGAGATCGTCAGCATCATTGCAGTGGGAACATAGGCCGGTCTGGTTGCCGTAATGATGGCAGCCCAGCTCGCAGTGTCCTAGCCTTAGTCGGGAGTAGGTGATATCAAAACGTCTATTGGGACTATATACGTCACATTGCAGTTTAACCTTAGGTTGAATGAAATGGAAGGTGCGACCCTTGCTGCTATTGGTCGATTGGGATTGCCATTTTTTGATTATTGCTTCATTTATTAGGGGGTAAACTTCCATTTTTGAGCGTTTGGTATGGTCATAACTACCAGTGGTCATAGCTGCCTTTGCCGCCCCATCGGCCATTTCGTTGCCATCAATTCCAACATGGGCAGGGATCCATTCCATGGAAATGTTGAACTTTACAGTGGCAGCTAGGTTGAGTAAGGATAGGATTTTGTATACCTTATCAGGCCTCGTTTTTGATTTGCCCGATAGCAGGGCCTGTATGGAGCTAAGGGAGTCAGTAAGGATAACTGAGTTTGGTCAAAATCTGTGATGAGCAATTAATATTTTTACACTTGCTCAGATGTGTGACTTTTGTTTAGTTTAAAAAATGGGTCTGAAAATCTAAAAACTCAGCAAGAGTTTATGGTGAGAGTTTTCTTGCCCTGATTATGCTTTTGGTGATATGATAATAAAATAATGAATGAAATTTACAGTTTGCAAAAAAACTACAGTGTAACACTAAAAAGTGTTGGTAAACATTTGTTTATTTATTTATAATGTTTATGACACTGTTACTTAGTGAATTACATAATTGACATGGCAACTGAGTGACTTGTTTTTCTTTATTTATCCTGATTGGGACAGAAAAGCTTGCTGGAACAGAGAAGCTGACTGACTGAAGTCTATTCTGTTTGGATCTTTGCCATTTAATAGAGAATTAAATTTGAGAATGAATTAACGGTATGAGAACTTCATACTCTTCGATTGTAAGAATTTCTGGTAACATCTCACTTATAATTCAGGAAGAGCATGGCATACACTGTATGCCATGCTCCTCTTGAATTATGAGATGATGCCATAAATCTGTTACCAAAGCAACTATGGAATTACCAACTGTTGTACTTAGTACCTTGGCAGAATGACATCTTGATGACATCACTTTGACATCACTTTGACATCACTATGAACTCTTAGTTGCTATGGTAGCAGGTATATGACGTCAGTTGCATTACAAATTGAAATTCTATCAACAGAAACTTTATAGTTTCTCAAACAAATAATCATTTTCATTTAATTTCGATGTTATTAGCCCATTACAGATAATAGGGAGAGAGTTGAGGTGTATAAATACAAGTACTACATAATAGGTAGGGGTTGATGATGATTATGAGATCATTTTTTCATATTTGAGCAACAAAATGGCATGTGTGCCCAGCAAAGACTCAGATCAGCTTGGGCAGCCACCCAGTCTAATCGGAGTCTTTGCTGTGCGCTTAAAGGTAGCTAAGGGTCTAATCTAGCTCCATGAGGACAGCAAAGACTGCTCAGAATGGGGGATACCTAGTCTGATCTGAGTCTTTGATGGGCGCACATGCCACTTTGTTGGTTTTGTCGTGTCCCTGGTCATTTCGCAGTTGAAAAGGGCCCTCATTAAAAACACTAAAAATTGTTTAAATGAGTGGAGGAGCCTCAGATTCTCAGTGGGTTAAGTGCTGGCTTTCTAAGCTAGTGGTCTTCTTTCCAATCCTGCTGGTGCAAAAATTCTTCTCACCATAAATAGTGTTCCACTCTACACAGCCTTTCATTGTCACTGTGTGTAATCCCCCAAACAGCTTTGATCTTGTCAGTCATAGCATGCTCAGTCAGTGGCACTTCTGACTGGCCAGTGAATAGTAGTTAAGTAGGTG